>PVJN01036712.1:0-21342 GCA_004026805.1 Lasiurus borealis | reverse complement strand
TTCTAAGGGACTCACAGTCATGATCTCATTTACTCCTTACAATGACCTTATAAGGCAAGTGATATTACTCTCCCTACATCATCAGTGAGGAAATCTGGGACAAACGTAAGTAATTGCCTGAGCTCCTACACCTGGCAAATCCTGGAGCCTGGATCTAAATTCTGGAAGTCAGATTCTAGAGCCCAAATTCTTTTATTTACTTATTTTTTATTGATTGATCAGAGAGAGTAACAGAGAGAGAGAGATCTGTTGTTCCACCTGTGTACTCATTGGTTGTTTTTGTATGTGCCTTGACTGGGATCGAACCCACAACCATGGCATATGGAAATGGCGCTCTAACCCACTGAGATACCCGGCCAGGGCCTCTACAGCCCAAATTCTTAATTACAACATATAACTCCTCTCCCTAGTGAAACAGCTTTTGTACTTGCACTCGGTCTAAGTTCTGCTGTCGCTACTTTGATTGGTAAGACAGAGAGGTGTTGAAGCAAATTCTGTGCTGAAAGGACCCCAGTGGAGAAGTGAAAGAGGAAAGGCTGTCCCCAGTGGTGCAATCCTCAGTGCAGTAAAGTTCCCCATTCTCCAAATGGTCGGGGGTGCGGTGGGGGCGGCAGAAAATAAATCATTGCAGACCTTGGGGAGCCTCATGGGGTTTTCCTGGACTCATTTTACTTCACAAGCACATTTTCCATGGATGTGCATCAGGCTGCGTTAGGTTGTCAGTGGTCTTCAACTGTTCCTCTAGTTTGCTCAGTGGCTCAAAGGCCTGCTGGGGAGAGAGGGGGCTCCATGCACTTTTGCCTGTTTTAATCTAGGGATTTGGAGTAAGGATTTGTTTGAAAAAAAAAAAGATGAGGTTCTGCAGGTAAAAAGAAAAGTTTAAAAGCCATTGATTGCTCTGGCTGTTACTTCAAAACAACTGAGAGAAAATAAATTAGCTCTAGATGAATCCCATGTCCCCCTCTCTGCTCCCACAAACACAACTCACATTCAACCAGGATTAATAAGAAAAGATGATATTGGTGTTTGATATGTGTGGAGCCCTGAGTAAAACAAATCTGAATCTTCTCTGTGCTAAAGGCTTTGTCACTAATTGTGAGTGTATTCCTAGTTTAAGGAAAGTTTCTTTTAATGAAGTGTTTGCACTAGATCCTTCCAGAAGAAAAGAAACGCCTTACAGGCCATCTCAGAAGCCCTTACAGTGCAAGTGGCTCTGACCTTGCTTTCATGCAGGAGCTGAAATTAATTGCTCCTTCCTCTATTTCAATGATTAGACTATCGATTCACATATGTAAAACGCAATGGAGCCTGCCTGGAAAGGACTCACAATCTCGTGTGTAAAAGCATCTAAGTAATTACCTGTACCTGTCATGGTAATCGTCATTTTCTACCTCATGTTGTAGAGGCAGGAGAGCGTGCTGATGGCCATAACAATGTGGGGAAGTTGATGAAAGATTGACAGCCAGGTTTGGACTTAAAAAAATTACAGAACACTTGGTGGATAAGCAATCAGTTTCCTGAGAATAGATGAACTAACTACTACATAGAGGTTCAAGTCACAGTCTGTGCCACAGTAACAGGATTAACACTCCCATTCCATAGCTTTGCAAGTGTCATCACACTCCTAGGCTTCATATAATCATAGAGCATAAAGGTGCACTTCCTAATCTCTCTTGAAGCTGAGCCTGGACAGATAATTTGCCTGGCCAATAAAATACACGCAGAGTGCTAGTTGGCAATCTCTGAACTTTCCCTATAGGACAGTGGGAAGGTGTTTTTAAACTTCTTCATTATCTTTTCTTCCACTTGTGCCTGCAAGAAGAAACTGAAACTCCAGCTTCTGCAAGAGCCCCAGGTGAAAGGTGTCTTTCTCTGATTGGCTTATTTTGCTTAGCATAATACTCTCCTGGTCCCTTCATGCTCAGACCCTATATTTTAAAGCAGTTCCCCTGCTCTGATGGTTTTACTAAAAATTCCAGAGTCATGTCCCCTGGTATGCTGTTAAGGAAGACTTTTGTAAATTTACAATTCTGATGAGTGCTAAGCCCTTGAAAACAGACCTCCAGCCCCTTGAGGAATTATGAGCTCAGTTGCAGAGGATGTTGTTGGATGATTGTCTTTATTGCAGGGAGATAACCCCCAATACGTTGGGGCCATGCACCAGTATCCTTAGATCATTTCCCTTTTTGGTCTTCTCTGAGCAATACTGGTGACTAGAACCAATGGCTTACTCACGGATAACTTCCTGATAAACAGCTATACCAACCAGGGTGATATTTATAATTTTCAGCAACAGGCAGAGTATAGGCCCAGATCACCAGATCAGACCTCAGCTCTGTAAAGCTACTGATGCAGCCAAACTTGTGCACACCAGCGGCCTCTCAGCACTGTGCAAGATAACAACCACAAGGGAGATTTCCACACAGATCAGTCCTTGTGGTGTCCTACACGCATGGCGGCAGAATGCCTTTAGGACTTGTTTCAGGCTTTGTCTTTCCCTCTGTTTTGAAGGATGACTTTCAAACTTTGACACACTTTTCTCTTTCTACTTGCCTCAGTATTGGGATAACCTGGCTTTTCTTTTCACCGAGATTAAAGGCCTCCCAAATTATTCATCTTCCTATTTCTTCACTTTACAAATACCATCCCCTAAGTGAAAGAGCCAGTCACGAGAAACCATACAACATACAGTTCCATTTAAATGAAAAGTCCAAAGTAGGCAAATATATAGAAACAGAAAATCAGAGGTTGCTAGGATTGAGTGGTGGAGGAGGGTGAGGGTTGATGGAAGACTGATAGCTAAAGAATCCAGGGGTCTTTTGAAGTTGATGAAAATGTTTTAGAATTGTCTGTGATCACGGTTGTACATATCGGCAAATTTACTAAAAACAATTAGATTGAATAAAAATTACTTGAAATGGATGAATTTGTGAATTACTAGTACATCTCAACAAACTGTTAAATGTCATAACAGCAAACTTTCGTCTGGGGAAACAGATGCTAAAATATAGGTTTCCAAGTAGTTGCCAATTGACTATTGACAATTTTTCTTTAAATTTTGTTTAAATCAATTGTGAAATTTTAAATATAAAGGTGTCTCACATAAAAATCCAGCTTCCTGATATCATAATCTCTAGGACCAAAGGCTCCATATTCCTTCATGGGAGCAAGTGCCTGACTTATAGTTGCTGGAGATCCTTTGCATTGAGACTTGAGTTCTCCGGGCATTTTGTCATGCTGACTTGACTTATTTATTACATTATTATTTACTAGAGGCCCAGTGCATGAAAATTCATGCATTGGAGGGAGGGGGCCCTCAGCCTGGCCTATTCCCTCTCACAGTTTGGGAGCCCTCAGGGGCAGCAACCCAGAGATCAAGGGAAGACGGTGCCCCATCACACTTCTGTTGCCACTGCCAGCAGCGCAAGCCTCAGCCAGCCCTGGTTACTTGAGCCTCGAGCAGCCCTGGAGGGCTGGGCAGCTACCATCTGAGGCTTGCCTGGGCAGCTACCATCTGAGGAGACTGGGCACCATCATCTTGTGGCTGTGGGCACCACCATCTTTGAGGATGGGACAGTCAATTAACATATTCCCTCCTTATTGGCTGTGGGCTCCACCATCTTTGAGGATGGGGCAGTCATTTAGCATATTCCTTCCTTATTAGCTGTGGGTGCCTCCATCTTTGCAATGGCATGAGGGTCAATTAGCATATTCCGTCTTTATTAGATAGGATAGAGTGTATATTAGGTTCCATATGCCTTCTTTTTTCCTTCTATCTCAGGACAACCCCTCCCCTCCCCTCATCCCAGAAACATATAATCTCATTCCACTGCCTTCTTCTCCTTCAGTCTATAGACTTTCTTCGGTCTCTATCATAAAAAAATAAAATAAAAAATCATGCAAATAAATCTTCTATTGATTCTGCTACTTTCTGGTCAGCTGTTTTATCTTTCCTCTTCATTTTTGTCAGAAATAATCCATATTCACTGTCATTTCTTTACCTCCCACTCCTTTAACTACTCACAGCTTCAGTTTTTATTACTCTATTGAAACTCTTCTATCAAAGCTAACTAGAAAAGAGTTAGTAAGTCATCAAATCTAATGCCCCTTTCTCAATTTTCACTTTCCTCGATGCTTTGCCATTTTTTCTGTCTGGAAAATATAGAAAAATAAAAAAGGGAAACAATATCATTGACTAGTCTCCTAACTTGACAATTTTAAAACTCCATGGACAGTGATTTTCTTTTCTTTCTCCCAGATGGAATGCTTCTGACATTTTATGTATCTCTCTCAAGAACTACTCCCTTTTCTGTATATACTGGGAATAGTTAATGAGATCCACTCATTCAACAAATGATTAACTAAGCTAGGCTCTGTAGATAACAAGCCTTTGTCCTCAGGAGTTTAGCATCTAATGGAGTATTACATGAATGTATAACTTCAAACTGGGAAGAACTCCAAAGAGCAGAGCATGATTCTTAGAGACCACACATGACAAAGGAAGGTGACCTAGATGAGATAGGTGGTGGGATCAGGGAAAACATTCATGGGGAAGTTATGTTTGCCCAGTTGACTTCTACTCATCTTTTGTCTCTCATCTCATAGGAAGTGAGAGGAGAAGAGGGAGAAGAGTGGGAGGGGGGAGAAAGAGAAGGAGGAAGACAAGTCAAAGAGAGAGCCAGAAACAGAGAAAGAGAAAGAGAAAAGGCATTCCAGGAAGACAAGAAAATACAGCATGTTATAAGAACTAAGAGATTACAAAATAAGAATAAATAGATTAGACAGGATCGTCTAGGTCAGTGGTTCTCAACCTTTCCAAGGCCGCGACCCTTGCATACAGTTCTTCATGTGGTGGTGACCCCCAACCATGAAATTTTGCTACTGTTATGCATCGTGATGTAAATATCTGCATTTTCCGATAGTCTTAGGCGACCCCTGTGAAAGTGTCATTCGACCCCTAAAGGGGTCATGACCCACAGGTTGAGAACCGCTGTTCCAGTTCATGGTCAGAGTTTTGTTATTTATCCTAAAAGCACAGAAAGGCACTGAAGGTTATAAGCAAGGAAGAGAACATCATCACTGCAATATATTATTTTTAAAATGCATCTGCTGCATTTTGTGGAGAATTAGCATAAGAGCCAGAGACAGAGAGGCTATTATAGGGTATGTGACAGTTAATGGTTGCCAGATTCCACAGAGATTTAGACAGTAAAATCAACAACAGGCGTGTGGATTCTGGGGGACACCATTCAACCATCAGAGAGATCTCCAGGCTTTCTTCCCATTCCCTCCAAACTGAGAAAGAAAATACTCATATCTAGGTCATGATTGCAGATACTCTTAGTCGTGTGTTGTCAGGGTTGAAGCTCTTGATGTAAAACAAAACAAAACAAAAAAAACATACTTAAAACACTTACTTTCGGATAAACTTAGTACTCAGACTGTGAAAGATTCCATCCTCACCTTTCTCTCAGCTCAGAAAACGAAGGAAGAACCAGAATTAAAATGAGGAGGCCATTGAAAGAGCTAGAACAAGCATGTCAAACTCTTGGCCTGTGGGTTGTGTTAAGCCCGGAACGCAAGCCGCACTCACAGAGCACCAAGAGACGATCTCATGTAAAAACAAAGGGATTTATTCAGACCAGCATGCTGGGGCTCACAACATACTCTGAAAGCAGAGCAGAGGCTGAGAGCCCCGGGCCTTTGTTACATGACCGTTTTATGGACTGGGGGTTGGGGGGTGGAGAGCTGTTTGAATTACTGAGTTGGCCTATCCTGATAGGCCAGGTAGGGGAGTTGGCCCATCCTGATAGGCCAGGTAGGGGCCAGGGTCTGCTTACGCAGGTACGGGATGTGGAGTCAGGAAGCAGTCTAATAGCAGGAAGAAGTGGTTTTGCCTTATTAGGTTATCTCCTGGCACATTCTTGCTGGGTTACCTAATGGTGGGTTGGGTAACTGGCAAGTCTCTTTGTCTCCTTAAGGGCGTAGTCACCTAAGATGGAGGAAGCTGGAAAGAATTGCCTTTTCAGGTTGCATGTGAATATTTTTGTGGCTTAGCCAATATAATGGTACATAAGAAATGTTCTAATAAAAATTTCATAACTTAATTTTTACAATATACTGTTATACATAATTATTAATAACAAACTACAACGTCCACTAATGACTGATTACTGGAATCATGTTGCATTCATTTTCCTTACTCGCCTTATGTATAGGTGCACCATTTCTCCCCATTAATACCAGCAGTGAATATGTTAGCAGCTGATTGCCACATCATGAGGCATGGACTGACTTATTTGGTGTGTGCAACAGGAAATATTTTGCTTTCGGAGAACAAGAAAAATACAGTATGTTATAAGAATCTAAGAGATTACAAGATAAGAATAAATAGATTAGACAGGATCTTCTTACATTACACTTACTAATTTGTGCAGTTATTCAGTGTCTAGTAAGTTGATGTTCAAGAAAAAAATAATTTTTATTAAAATGTCCTATTATTTTATGTTAATGATTACTCATTTATTTCAGCTCTTTGTATTCAGCATGTCTCTATGGAAATACACCTACGTTCCTACAAACATTGAAGCTGTTGTTTTTTTGCAGCCCACATAAACTTAAACCTTGTTCATTTGGCCCATGTTAGCCTTTGAGTTTGACATGCCTGAGCTAGGAGAATGAAAGTTGCTCTTGTAGCTTACTTTTGGTCCATCTAGACCACCTGGCTGGGTTTAGGCCCAAACCTCAGCCCTTTGGGAATTGAACAGAAATGGGTGCAGCTTGATAGGTATACAGAATCCCTCAGAGATGCCTCTCCATCCATTATCTGCCCACACACTTTTCTCCCTGCCTGTTCCTGCCACCCTCATGGTTTGACAAGTCTTCTTCACGCATGATCACTGTTCCAGCCATTGCCTCAGGTGGAAAGGAAAAGATAGGAGAGTAAGGGATGGGGAAATACTTTTCGTGGATGCACCCCTTAGCCTATTCAGAATGAACTCTTCCTCTTTATTTCATTTTGCACTTCAATTAGGGCTCTTTTGTTCACCACTTCTTGAGCACCTGGTGGTACTGAGTTGTCCTTTCCCGGAATCCCAGAGGCATCTGCTATAAGGATATGAAAGGCTGTAGGGTTTTGTTGTTAAACTTTGCCAGATTAAACTCCAAGCAGCAGAGAAAACATGAGGTGCTCAGTCCTTTACAGGCCGCTGTGAAAGAGCAGTGTAGAAGCAATGCAGGCGCTGAGGATAACTCTCTCTGAAATGCACTCTTCAAAGGCTAAGCAGATTTGTTTGCTGCTTGTTGTTATTGTTGATTTGACTCATCTTGTTTGTTAGTTTTTGTGTGTTGTTTTTTTGTTATTGTTGCTATTTTTAGGATTTCAGTGAGCCCACCTATGGAACTACATGGCACACCTTCTCCCTTTTGATTCCCACTCCCTGCTTTCAGCCTCTCTGTAAGTGGCAGCCAAAGTAGGAACTGGGAAATGGGCCAAGGATACCACTGAGATTGTTCTAATTGAGATCCTAACATGGAGGGGCAAGAGGAGTCTTGCTGGTGGAGGCTCATCCCATGCCATTGATGAAACTGAAGTGGATGCAGAAGAGGGAAGAGGCCATTCCAGGCCTTCTAACGTTTTGTCGATAGTGTTCCAATATGCAATATGCAGAGAATAGAGGAATAAATGCTCTTTCCTTAGTTGCTATCTAAAATCAAAATAATATCACAATTTGACAGAAAAAAATTATTCCAGTTTGTTCCAAAGCCCTTTAAAAATCTGAATTTTCTTTAGAAGATACATTTATAATATTATGGAAAAAAGTCACTGAACAGAAGCAAGGGCTGAGTTTGACTTTCTAGGTCAGTGGTCAGCAAACTCATTAGTCAACAGAGCCAAATATCAACAGTACAATGATTGGAATTTCTTTTGAGAGTCAAATTTTTTAAAGGTAAACTTCTGACGCTACTTCTTCAAAATAGACTCATCCAGGCTGTGGTGTTTTGTGAAAGAGCCACACTCAAGAAGCCAAAGAGCTGCATGTGGCTCTCGAGCAGCCGTTTGCCAACCATGCTTCTAGGTCACAGGAATGCCAAGGAATTTGCAGAGAGAGAAGAAGGAGCATTATTATTGGCCCAGAATAGCAGTGCACTGACTGCCTGGGAAAGCTGTGGGCAAGAAGGAATTACCTGAAACGAGATGGAAAACCCAGTCAAAGACTTCCTAGGCAAGTCATAGGAGACAGGAGGATGTTCTAATAACTTTTCATTCTTCTAGGTTTTGCTTGGTGGCAAAAGTAAAGAGATACACAGGCATTGATACACAGCTCAAATTTAATAACTCTTCATTGTAAAGAGGCTGTGGTGACAGCTATCACTCACACCTTTCCAGCACCTGTTATGTTCTGTAAAGATTCTCCCTTCTTCAAACACTGCAAAATGAAGTGCCAGGCACACTGTGTTGGAGGAAGCCCATGATTTCTTGAATGCTTCTCTGAAGTAGTGCCCTGGATCACAGGTATTGAGATTTCTATTCTACTGTAGCGCCCTACCCCAAAATTTTCTTGGGTCCCCGAAAGCAGAGGCTTTGCCAAAGCTATTGGTGTCTTCATTTAATAAGTTTTTACCTTAATATTCTGGTTATTTAAAATATCTCTCCAAGTGCGGATGCACAGGGGCAGAGGGACTCAGTTGATGTTGGTCAGAAATGTTTAATTTAAGGAAAAATTGTTTTGTAAAATGTTTACTATAAATGGTGATACTCAGCCACATGCTATGAGCGTTTCCCACAATATATACAAAAATGATAACCAGGCAATCTATCACCAGAGGCTCAGACACTCCTTTGCCTTTCTACTCCAAAGCCTAGGTCAGGGAAAGAAAAGTTGTGCTGCATCATGACTAATGATCACTAATTATTAGGGAACCACATGCAAAGAATATTATCTTAGAATTGGATGATTGTGGTGAAATAGCTGGCCATGTATGTTTTTTTAAAAATTCTTCATTATTGTTTAAAGTACTATATATGTCTCCTTTCCCCCCATTGACCTCTCCCCGCTCACCCCCAACCCCCTACTGTCTGTGTCCATTGGTTATTCTCATATGCATGCATACAAGTCTTTTGGTTGCTCTCTTACCCACTCCCTTCCCCTGCCTTCTCTCTGAGGTTTGATGGTTTATTCGATGCTTTTCTGTATCTGGATCTATTTTTGTTCATCAGTTTATGTTGTTGATTATATTCCACAAATGAGTGAGATTGTGTGATATTTATCTTTCTCCGACTGGCTTATTTTGCTTAGTGTAATGCTCTCCAGGTCCTTCGATGTTGTTGCAAATGGTAAGAGTTCTTTCTTTCTTTCTTTTTTTTTTTTTTTTACAGCAATGTAGTATTCCATTATGTAGGTGTACCACAGATTTTTAATCCACTCATCTGCTGATGGGCAATTAGGCTGTTTCCAAATCTTAGCTATGGTGAATTGTACTGCTTGGAACATTGGCCATATATGTTTTGGGGGCTTCAACATATTAGAGAAGCTCTAATCAGACCCCAAACTGACACCTAAAGTTGACTGACACCCTTTCTACCTCCACAGGGTATGAAAGAGGACATCTACACCTGGCAGTTCTTCTGAGAACTTAGATGCTGCACACCCAGAGTTCCCAGAGGCTGAGCTCCAGTATTTTATTATATTTTTTTAAATTAAAAAAATCATTATTGTTCAGATGATTACAATTGTTCTTCTTACCCCCCCCCCATAGCTCGCCTCCACCTGGTTCCCACCCTACCCTCTGCCCTTACCCCCACCTCCACTGTCCTCATCCATAGGTGTATAAATTTTGTCGTCTCTTCCCGCACCTCCCACAAACTTTTCCCCCTGAGAATTGTCAGTACACTTTCTTTCTATGCCCTTGATTCTATTATATTCACCAGTTTATTCTGTTCATCAGATTTTTTTATTCACTTGATTTTTAGATTCACTTGTTGATAGATATGTATTTGTTCTTCACAGTTTTTATCTTTACCTTTTTCTTCTTCTTTCTCTTCTTAAAGAATACCTTTCAGCATTTCAGATTATCTGTGAAGCTCTTTATCTGACCTTCAATTCTGAATGATAGTTTTGCTGGGTAGAGTAATCTTGGTTGTAGGTTTTTGCTATTCATCACGTTGAATATTTCTTGCCACTCCCATCTGGTCTGCATAGTTTCTGTTGAGAAATCAGCTGACAGTTATACGGGTGCTCCCTTGTAGGTAACTAACTGTTTTTCTCTTGCTGCTTTTAATATTCTCTCTTTGTCTTTTGCTCTTGGTATTTTAATTATGATGTGTCTTTGTCGGAAACCAAATATTGTTCTCACTAAATGGATGTAAACAGGAGGCCAGAAGGCTGGTTAGTTGAAACATTTGTTGGCTGAAGCAACCTCTACCTGTTTGTTTCATGTTAATTTCTGTTTTTGTTATTTCCTGCCTAAAGGCTAGGGGTGTGTCCCAAAGCCTTAATAAAAGGGAGAAAAAGGCCAGAGCAAGTGGCAGTCCTTTCCACTAGAGGAAGGCTCCTGCCTGGCCCCCCAGTATCGCCAAATTAATGCTTTCTAGTCTCTCATTTCGTTTGCGTGCAGCCTCCTTCAGAACCCGAACCCTGAACCAGGAACCCTGAACAACACAGGACGTGGAAAGAGGTTCCCACATGTCTTGATGTGGTCCTCTTTGGATTCCCTTTGTTTGGGGTTCTGTGCGCTTCCTGGACTTGTAAGTCTATTTCTTTCACCAAGTAGGGGAAGTTTTCAGTCATTATTTCTTCAAATAAGTTTTCAGTATCTTGCTCTCTCTCTTCTTCTGGCACCCCCATAATTGGGATGTTGGTATGCTTGAAGTTGTCCCAGAGGCTCTTTACACTATCTTCACATTTTTGGATTCTTTTTTCTTTTCCAGTTGAGTGCTTTTTGTTTCTTTATATTTCAAATCTTTGACATGATTCTTGTGATCCTCTAGTCTGCTGTTAGATCTCTGTATAATAGTTTTTATTTCAGTCAGTGTATGTTTAATTCCTAGTTGGTCCTTTTTATATCCTCAAGGGTTTCACTAAATTTATCGGCCTTTTCTAGGAAATTCTTGAAAAACCTTAAACTGTGGTTTTGAACTCTATATTCAGTCATTTGCTTTCTTCTATTTCTTTCATTTGTGATCTGTTTCTTTGTCTCTGCATTTTGGCTGCTCCCCTGAGTTGATAGAATGACTTTGTGTGCTAGCTGTCCTATAAGGCCAAGTATCTCAGCCTCCCCTGTTACCTGAGGTGGACACTCTTGGTGCACCACTCTGTGAGTTTTGTGCACAGTCTTGTTGTTGTTAAGCCTTGATTGTTGTTAGTATCACTGGAGGAATTGACCTCCAGGCCAATTGGCTATGAGGATCAGCTGTGTCTACACTGAGAGAACTTCTGTGCTGGAGACACCCTTATGAGACAAGACTTGCAAAAGCCTCTGTGCTCTGCTTGAATGGGGCAGAGTCTCAGGGTGGAGCAGACAGCATTGGTTTTCCATCAGCCCTGCCCTAAGAGGCTCCTGCGTCTCAGTGTCCCATGGTAATCACTGCAAGCAGCTCTGAGAGAAAGCCACACTTGAGTTCCACCTGCTGCCAGCCAGACCAGTTTTTCCCAGAATGAGTCTGGGTCCCCAGAGTCTTGTACAGAACTGGAGTTCAGCACAGTCAGGAGCTTTTGTCTCCCTCCTGCTTGAGAAAGCCAGCCGCGTACTCACTTGCAAGTCCTCTCTGCATGCATCTCAGAACTCTGCTTCCTGCAGCTCCTCTGAGTGTCAGTGTGCTTTTCTCTTTCCTTCTAGTTGTAGAATTTCCACTAATCCAGCCTTTCTGTGGTTCTGGATGATGTATGTTTTGTCTTTTAGTTGTAGTTTTGAAATGGTTATGCGAGGCAGCAGTTTAGGTATTTACCTATGCCACCATCTTAGTTTTCCTCCTGAGCCCAAGTATTCTAAAAGAAACTATTAACACATGGTTATAAAAATAGATTGTATATGTGTTTACATTTAATAAATTAACACCTTGTAAAACATATAAACGTAATCCAATATAACTGTAACTGTGCTGTTCACAAAGTAAGTTACAAAAATTAACTCAGATTGTGCAGTATGCAAATGACACAATTGTATAGTTGTATGAAAAAAAAGTCTCCTTTCTCTCCTGGATCTCTGTGGCAGTAAATATAACCTCATTTGTAGTTAAAGTGAAAGTCTAATATGATGAGGTCTAGGCCAACACCAATACCTCCTGTGAGTCATCCTGTGCTAGGCTTCTGCTCTCAAAATGACACAATGGAATCATATATTAAATTCTTTTAAAGGAACAAGATCATTAAATTTTGCAGAAACCAGTTTGGCTCAGTGGATAGAGTGTCCGCCTGCGGACTGAAGGGTCTCAAGTTTGATTCTGGTCAAGAGCATGTGCCCTGGTTGCAGGCACATCCCCAGTGGGGGGCGTGCAGGAAGCAGGCAGCTGGTCAATGTTTCTCTCTCACTGATGTTTCTCTCTCATAGATGTTTCTAACTCTCTATCCCTCTCCCTTTCTCTCTGTAAAAAATCAATAAAATATATATATTTTAAAAAGGTAATGAGATTAGGCAAGATACTGGCAGGATTCTTTTTTCATCTTTGCTAAGGTTGCAGCATCTCTTGTCATTCAATATCATGAAGTATTGTGGTACTTATGCATGGCTTACAATATGTAGCATGGTGAGTAAGCCGAATATGAACATAAGAAAATTCAACAAACAGGTCCAATGTATCAGAGATTTAAAATTCCCTTGGGTCAAGTCAGTGAGGGAAAGACAAATACTATATGATTTCACTTCTATGAGGAATCTAAAGAACAAAATAGACTGACAAACAAAACACGAATCTAAAGAACAAAGTAGACTGACAAACAAAATACAACCAGAGGCATGGTTGCCAGAGGAGAGGGAGAAGAGTAAGAAACTAGGTGGAAAAAGTGAAGAGATTAAGAAGTAGAAAGTGGTAGTTACACAATAGTCCTGGGGATGTAAAGTAGATCATAGGAGCATAGGAAATGTAGTTAATAATATGCATGGTATATAATGGGTACTACATTGACTGGGGGATCATCTTGTAAGTTACATAAATGTCTAACCACTATGCTGTACAACTGGAACAATTAAAATATTGAATGTCAACTGTAATAGGGAAATAAAATTTAAATTTAAAAAGAGAAGAAAATTTCCCTGTGATCACAAGAGAAAGCCAGAGAAAAAGCCCAGGGCAAGAGATGCGGGCAATTACCTGCACAAAGTGGCTCACAGACCTGCATAGGCAGGACAGGCTCTCTGACAGAGAGGAAAGAATGGCCTTTGCACAGATTACCCAGCAGCCTTCTTTCCCTGGCTTCAATAGAATAACTCACTTTTCTATCTGTAAACAGAGGACCTAGACCTTCCTATAAGCCTGCTGTTGATCAGGGGCATTTGGGGACATAATATTGCAGTCTGAGAAATTTTATGGCAGGGGTTAAAGTCCAGGAATGGAAAGAATGAGACAGCAATTGAAAACTGGGTGAAAATGAAGACAAGTTTGACCCCACAGTTCCCATATACAAACTGCAATTCACCTGCAGTAGGTGGTGCTAAAATGTGAGAGTTGGAGGGCTCCATCCTCTTCAGTGAGTGACAGACAACGTAAAACCACACTGTGTCTTGGCAGCATGGGGCTTCTTCTTCTTAGTCACTCCTAACTCAGCAGCCTCATATTGAAACTCCATCAAGGCTTCCCTGCCTGGCCCTTTACAAGCCTAGGCTTCCTTTGTTCATAAGCTGGTCGACAGTATTCAGAATAAAATCCGGTAAGTCTGGTGTCTTACTTGCTAAACTAGTCAAAACAAGAAAAGGATGTTATGTTAGAACATTCCCCTGGGTGACTGAAGACCTTCAGTTTCATATCTCAACCCCTTTCATTCACTTGCTTATGCCTTCAATCAGCTGGGGAACCACAGGGATCTGACAGACTTTCATCGAGCATTTACTAGCTACAGTGTGAGGAATACAAAGCTGTGAGGTTTGACCACTTCCTGCAGGAACTTGAGTCTAACTGAGGATACTATAGAAAAGTAAGTGGTTGGGTTCCTCAGGGAAGCAATCATAGAGGTGGGTACTTGGTAGGATAGTGGCTCAAAGGAGGGAAACAAGTAATCTGCTTAATTAGAATCTTCACAATGGCACAGACCTGTGCAGCAGGCACTGGGTCAAAGATGTCACCTCCGTGCTCATTTAATTCTCCAATGACTATTATTGTAAAGAATAGGAAACCAAAGTTCAAAGGAAGCAAGTGACACCTCCAAGGCCATGAAACTAATAAGAGGTAGAGATAGGATTCAAGTCTAGGTCTGCCTTTTTAGTTCTCAGATGGTCTTCACCAATGACTGATTGCAAGGATAATGAGCGTGAAGCTGCCCAGTCCATTTGACCTGAGGAGTAGGGTCATGCAAAGGAATGACAACAGTGTGTGGACAGGCTGGAGCAAAGGACAACTTTCGCTCCTGGTTGTGATAGACTTGGATCGAGAAGCCAAACCTCACACTGGCATGAACTCACTAGCATTCTTCACCTCCCCATCCTTTTCTGCTGTTTTCATGAGATGCATGTGTCCACCTTCTCAGTCCATCTCTGCTCTTTAAAAGTCTTTAGAATAATGTAGGGCACCAGCATTGGTGGCTAAGGGGATTTTTGTCTTTCTTCCTTTGCATGATTTTGATATCCTCTTTTTTATCCTTGGTAGATTCAGGAAAGAGAAAAATGTGTCTTCAATGAAATGTTGTGACTCTTACATTAATTTCCCAAGAGCCATCTCTCCCTATTTCCACCATTATAGTCTTTATAGAAAAAGTCCTAATGAGCATTCAAATGTTACTATGAATTTGGGTATATAATTCATTCTACTGTTTCTTACCACTACCCAACCCCGGAGGTGTATGACGAACTATAATTCAAAAGAGTGGGTCACTACGGTTGGGAGAGTGGGAAGTACATTGGTCCTGAACCTCAGGGATTCTAGTACCACAGCTTCCTGCCTCTGAGAATCACTGCTCTGATAGGAAAGGATCATTAGTACTTTCACACTCCAGTCAGCTTAGTTCCACCTCATAGATGTCCAGCCTTATATATTACTGTCCAGCCTTATATATTACTGTCCAGCCTTATATATTACTGTCTAGCCTTATATATTACTGACAATGGTGGTGCCAGCTGAGAGAGCATACCAGAAGAATTGTTTTAAAACCTATAATCTTTTCTTACTTGTCCTTGTCACATGTATGTAACATTAGAGGAATTTCTCTCAAAAACTACCTATCTGGCTATTCTGTCTTTTAAAGCTCTGAATTATTCTAACCTGAACAAGGATCTGACTCTGTCTTTATTCTTTTAGTCTGCTCTCCTGGATCCTCTTTCTTCAGTTGTTTACTGGGTTAAACCTCATAGGCTCTACTCCCCTCTTCCCCCTCCCACCCCCATCGAAAACATAGATAAACAAACAAAACCGAACACCCCCACAGCAATCACTGCACATGACCCTTAAAACCGCTCAGTGAAGTCATAAAGGTAAACCAAACTGAGGAAGCCTAGGTTAGAAGGCTTCCTTTTATGACTACCAGAAGTAAAATTACCCCTCATGGTTGGCGCAATTTCCCCTGAGCCACTTCTATTTTCAGTCTGTCTACTAGTAAGTTTCTATTTCAGGCTCATGTGGCTACAAAGGCTGCAGATTACTATAGATTGCATACATATACAGAAGTCCTTGCAAGGGTCTTGTTTTGATTATAGGCTGGGTGGAGGAAATTGTTGAAAGCTACATGAAAGTTCTGTTTCCTGACCCCAAGGCCAAGCACCAAGTGCTTAGCATACAGCTGGGATTGTTCAAGATGGCTTGCTTTTCTAGAGCCATGGAGAAACTTTGGAAGATGTTCATGTATTCAATTGGCTCAAACTGTCTAATGTTTCTTTTTTTTTTTTAATCAATTAGACATAGGAAGTTAAGAAGCTCATTCAGTTTAATAGACAACACCCAGACACACTGCCTGTGCCTTCATCCTAAGAGTCATACTGCTTTTCTTTGCTTTTTCATTCCCCTAAACACCTACATATGCATTCCCCACACTCATATCTCCCATAACCCAAAAGTTCATGGCCCATGCAAAAGTTCTGTGAAGTTTGTTGATGAGTGAAGTTTAGAGAAGTTGGTTTTTATTAAAGTGTGATCACAGCCCCTCAGGGTTTGCAGGGAAGTTCCAATTCAGAGAACTTTGCATTCAGTGGCTCCGGGAGATGGTAAGATATATTTTTAATTCAGAAGAGAAAGACTTCCCAAACTTACATATGAGTTGTTAACCACTTACCACATATGTCACAAATGTCCTTTTAGAAAAATATCTCTTCTTTGTCTTTAGAAACCAGTTTCCTTAGGAGAAAGAAGCACTCAAAGGTAAAGAGGAGACTTTCTCTTCCAGTTGAGCAATGTGTGGGCCAAGGTCAAAAGTGCTTATTCAAGTCACCATCCTACTTCAAAGAAGCTGATGGTTGTGGGGGATTCACAGAAGCAATTTATGGGAAGTTTGACCTTTTCACTAATTTTAGCCAAAACAAGTATTATTCCCTTTTTTAAAGTAAAGTATTTAAATGAAAATCCACATGGCATCATAATTTAATAAAGCAAAATACAGTATCACAATGTTGATGATAAACTTAACTTTAAAAAGCCTAAAAAATTAACTCTTCATGGATACAAGACATTTGCAATTCTTTCTTTTCTGCTCCTGGGTTTAAAACCAAACAGCTGAGATAAGTTCTATTGGAATGCAAGTAGCCTGTGAATTATTCCCTCTCCTGTAGAGATGCCACTTATCAATTCTATCATGGGGCTGGCATGTGTGTTAACATAAAAAAACTATTGAAACCTGTAAAGAATTTTTGTGAGTTTATTTGAGCCGAACTATCTACATATGCCAGGAAGCAAAACCTCAAGGAATTGAGATAATTCTCCGGAGAATGGCGGGTTACATTTGTATTTATACATTGCAACCAAAGGAGGGACATAGGTGGGTTACATGAAATTCATTGGTGATAGATTAAGGGGGTGGGATAAAGCAAAGCTGTGGGAAACCCCTGGGATTGGATAAAAAGTAAAATGATGGACACATACTTAGGTGAATACAGGAACAATTAATATGATAATGAAGGAATTTGTGGTATCTGTCCTGGTGCCCACCACATTCGGTTGGGCCCCAGGGGCTCCAGCAAAAGGGAAGTTACAAGTTACCCAGACATTTCAAGGGTATGTTATCATAGATGCAAAAAGACAGATAGGCTCAGTTAAGGTAAAAGTTGACCTTGTCAGTGAGGATGCCGGCCTAGGATGTAACTGCCCACCATAACTGCATTTAGTTAAAGTTTAATTTCAGACCATCCTTTGTGGTGACTTTAGGTCTCTGAGTTTGCAAGACTGCTATGCAGGCTTCCGCTGAACTTGTCAGGTTAGCATGTGGCCGTTTTTGTCCACATGTGTGTAGTTCTATTCTCCAAGCCCTAGTACAGGGCCAGTATTTTTGTTTTGTGACATGTTTTTGGCATGTTAAAACTCTTCATGCCATGCAAAGTTATACATCAGAAACGCGACCTGTCTCATGTTATGTACTGTGTATATTCTACTATTTATGGTTTGTGTCACTATACTAGGAATGGTTCTCAAACTTTAGAAAGAAACAGTATCACCTGTGGAGATTTTTAAACTTGAGTATAATTGGCATACAACATTGAGTGAGTTTAAAGTGTACGATGTGTTGATTTGGTATACTTATTCATTGCAGAATGATTTCCATCATAGCATTAGCTAACATTTCATCACATTATATTATTGTCACTTCTTTTTTATGGTGACAACACTTAAGATATAGTTTCTTAGCAATTTTCAAATATATAATACAGTACTGTTGAGTATAATCACTGTACTATGCAGTAGATCTCTAGAACCTGGGGGGCTTATTAACCATGCAGCTTTCCTCCTCTGACCCTCAGAAATTCAGATGCAGAAAGCTGGACCTCAGAATCCACATGTGTGAAAGGCTCCAAATAGTCCTGATGTCTACAGGATGCAGGCCACACTTTGCACAGCCCGGCATGGGCTTCCCATCCATGTCATTCACCATGGTGTCCCTCATGTGCACAAGCACCTGGCACAGAGTCAGTGTGCAACAAATATCTGCTGAATGATGGCTTTTGGAATCAGGACACCTAGATTTGAGAGTTCATTCAATTTTAACTGGTCACTTATACTCTGAGCTTCTAATTTTCTTATTTACGAAAAGGGTATAGCATCTCTCTTCACAAGGTCTGGCTAGTCAGTGACAAGCAAACAAGCAACAGCAATAAAAACAATTTCTGCTACCTATAAAAAAATAATTGGAAGGACATTGGAAACCCAAAGGAAGGCTGCAAACCCAGGGGGAAGCCATGGAGAATGGGGCAGCAGGAACAATGCTCAGATCATGCCACTGTGTCGGTCTAATTAAAACATAGACTTTGCACCGTGCAAGATTTAACATTTTGGTGAGAACATTATGGTTCCTATTCTGAGTCTTATGCTCTGACTGCCACAGGCCTTTTCAGATGTTATTAGTGGAAATGAGACCTTACTGTTCCCCAAGACTCACAAAATAGGAGATTCTTCCAAAACAAGAAATTTTGAATTACTGGGCAGCTAAATGTACATTACAGTATGCTTAGCTCTACTTTAAAGATGGAGCAAGCCAGAGAGATTAATAATTTATATTCAAGTGGGCATGGTTGTGATTTTAACTTAAATATTTCTTTAAAAAATATTTGTATTGATTTAGATAGAGGAATGGGGAGAGAGAGAGAAACATTGATTGGTTGCCTCCTGTATGTATTCCAACTGGGGATCAAACCTACGCATGTGCCTTGGCCAGGAATCCATTCTTCCAGAATAACAAGATAAAAAATTCTTGACCAGTAGAGATGATTAGAAACTGAATGCTTATGCCATTTTCCTGATTATGTACTGTTATGAATCACCTGCAGATAAAACAAAACTGTTTCTTTTATTTATTATTTTTTTAAACAAAACTGTGTTGGTTTTTTTTTTCACATAAATTAAACATTTTAAGAGCCAACTAGCCTTGGAAGAGCAGATAGAATTACCTTCAATTTACAGGAAGAAGGAGCAATAACCATTGCCTCACATCATCTCCAATGTGTGCCCACTGCTGGGAGTCAGACCAAAGTCAGAGATTTGTCATTGTTTCTGTCACAATAAGTGAGTGGACATTCCCTTGTGGCCTTGCCATCAAAAACAAGCTGAGAAGTTCATGTGGCTTTGAGGAAGTTGACCTCAGGATTTATATTAACGGAAATGCATAAATGAGCAATGAAGAGGTAGTAAAA
Organism: Lasiurus borealis; assembly: GCA_004026805.1. NCBI lineage: Eukaryota > Metazoa > Chordata > Mammalia > Chiroptera > Vespertilionidae > Lasiurus > Lasiurus borealis. The sequence goes on along the minus strand of PVJN01036712.1, from coordinate 1,869 downwards.
TACCTTAAATTTTGAAATAATTTTATATTTTCTGAAGCACATTTACATACATGAGTGTCTTACATCATCATTGTATAGACAAGTTTTATTCCTTTTTTGTAGATAAGAAAATTTGGAGCTCAGAGTTGAAATAGTTCAAGTAGAGTGAGCTTTCACATCTAGACCTCCAAGACTGCAGTGAAAACATTGGCGTGTTTGAAGACAAAGGGTGTTCTTTGCCAAGGAACGCATGTAAAAGAGGCATTGCTGGATGTGGGGTAGGGGGGGAATCTATCTCCAGCCAAAGAGGGGCAGGGAAGACTAGTGCTCGGAAGTGGAAACACAGAGAGCTGCTTGGAAGTGAGAGGACAGGGGCCCCCCTAACGGTTATCAGGGGCCCGAACCCAGAGATTGGATTTGAGATTGAGTAAGAGCTTAAAAAAGGCCTGTGCCACTCTCTGAGCACCAGCCAAGGTCAGCATTGCTCCTGGGTGACATGGAAGTAATGGTGAAAGCCATATCATAGCAGCAAGGCTACTCTTCCTAGGAAGTGACATCTGCCTCCTGACAACACCTGGGGTGGTGTAGGTGCCTGGAGGCTCAGCTTCATGGTCAGAACACTGGATTTTGAGCCCAAAGGGCTATGTATGGGTATCTCAAACATCTACCAGAGCGAGTTATAAAGAGGAGGAAAAGGGTGAGTTCTTAGACAACCAGCTTCAGGTCCACAGAGGCCCAGATTCTTTCTCCCTTAGTTTTTTGTCCTACTTCTTAAGACAATATCCCCTGGCCTCCAAAAAAAGCATGCTTCTAGTCAGAGATGTTATCACACAGTGATGCCTCAACCTGACATGCTAACCCTCTCTTAATGGCCCCAAATAATCTTTTAACTTGGGTAGGGATGGAAAATTAACTATCCTCATGCTACTCCTTCATTGACCTTGTCATATTAAAAACATTGTGGCTTACATTTTGTGGACAAAGAAAATTCCTTTGAATATCACTGGGGCAGATAGAAAGTAATGTGGAAATGTAGTGGTATTTTTTTCTGGTGTGTGTTAAGAGCTAAAGCTGCCCGGCCGGTGTGGCTCAGTGGTTGACCATTGACCCATGAACCAAGAGGTCATGGTTTGATTCCTGGTCAGGGCACATGCCCAGGCTTGGGATTGATTCCTAGTAGTGGGGAATGCAAGAGGTAGACAATCAATGATTCTCTCTCATCATTGATGTTTCTATCTCTTCTCTCTCTCCCTTCTTCTTTGAAATGAATAAAAACGTGTTTTAAAAGAGGCTAAAGCTAACAAGCAAGAGCACCAGGAATATGTGTCCATTTTGAAACTGGCAGTAAACAATCAACATGTTTAGGTGTTAGCACGGAGGAGCCAAGATGGCGGCATAGGTAAACACCTACACTGCTGCCTCGCACAACAATTTCAAAACTACAACTAAAAGACAGAACAGACATCATCCAGAACCACAGGAAAGCTGGCTGAGTGGAAGTTCTACAGCTAGAAGGAAAGAGAGGGACTCACAGACACCCAGAGGAACTGCAAAAAGCTGAGGTACGGAGACACGCGCGCTGGGAGAGCGGGTGCCCGAGTACCTGGCTGGCTTTCTCTGACGGGAGGGAAACGGAGACTCCCAATGGCATTGAACCCCTTATCCTACAACGCTAGACCCCAGATCCAGCTGAAACTCATACGGGGGGAGTTTGGACTGTGAAAAGGGAGAAGTGCACGGAAATTTAGGGGAGTCGCAAAAGATAGGAGGGTCTGGTCCCGGTCACGCACGCGCGCACACACAGGGCGCCGACGCCACACTGAGGACAGATTGCTGATTCTGCCGCTGGCTTTTGCGACTGGGCGGGAGACAGACCCTCCCAACTCTGCC
>PVJN01036711.1:0-21339 GCA_004026805.1 Lasiurus borealis | reverse complement strand
TCTCTCTCTCTCTCTCTCTCTCTCTCTCTCTCTCTCTCTCTCTCTCACACACACACACACACACACACACACACACACACACACATACACACACACACCACACATGCACACACCAGTGGCCCTTTCAAAGCAGATTTGGTGTCAACTCTTGGTGCCAAGTTAAGACAATGGATTTCCATAGGTGCGCCGCATGCATGAGCAGACACCCATGCACCTGCATTGTTTCCCTTCAATGATCACAAACTTTAGTCTAATTTCTTAGGTGAGTGAGATGCTAATCAAGCAGTTGAAGACAGAACCTAGCGAAAATAATCAAATGTGAATTTGTCCAGGGGGACTCCCCACTTTGAAGAGGGAGAAAAGAAATTGTCATGTTGATTCCACTGGAGACAACCTTCCTGTTACTAAGCGGCCCCTGGGGATTTGCTCCTCGTCAGGTTGGCATCTCGGTGACAAGGCAATTGTAATTAGAATGAATAAAATGAGAGATGTGCCAGCTCGCTGCTTATAATTCAGATGGTGACATTAAAGAAACATTGCGGTTTTATTATTTTTTTCTTAAATTTTTTAAGGAGTTACAAACAGCTAGTAGGTCTTTGCCTACTGGGATGCCTTCCATAAAACTCAGAACTGTCTTGCTAAAGAAAGAAAATATGATGTGCTTGTTGTACTCCAGATGGTTATATCTTACCTTTTGGGATTTTAGACTGTCTTTGGAAAATTGTCTTATTTTTTTTCATGCCTGTGCTTGCAATGTACTGGCAATAAAGGTTTTAGGTAAAGCGGAGACGTAAAAGAAGATCCCTGCTCTATTGCCTCTAAGCTTATTGCTGCTGGGGAAGAGTTACATTTGGGCTGCGGTAATAAAAGTTATGGCCACTTGAATATGATGAGGGTTATGCCAAGACATGCGGAGGGGTTGATAACAGAACCTGATTGACTTTTGCACTGTGTGGGCCTTAACTTAGCATAAAACTTGAACAAAATCCAAAAACATTGCATCTGCACATTTTGATTTCTCTCCTGTTTCTGTTGAAGATTCTGGAATTACTCGGAAATCTGAAGAGACTCCAGAAGGTGATTTATCAATTAGAATCTTGGGACACTTGCAATCTTAACATTATAAAAGACATTATAAGCTGAAATGTTTAGCTACTCTGTTTTTGTGTCCAATCTGAACTTTCTGGAGAGACAGTGAAGAATTCCTCATTTTCTTTCTTATATCACATTTAGAGATAAAATACACTGTTTTGCCCTCTGAAAAATAAGATTGCCATTTATCCTAATTGCATTGTGACTTCCCTTTTTCTCCTGGTCCATCTATGCCATGTTCTTGTGCAGCTCTTTTCTGGCATGTGTGTAGGTTCACCTCCTCTCTTCTTTGACATATTCCAATCATCTTTAAAGACAACTCAGGCGCTACCATCCCATTGGAAATATGTTCTAGTATATTACCAAAGTAGAAACGTTGATTAGCTGGTTGGAAGCATGCGTCTAGAATTCAAGAGAAAAGTATGGGCTGGTAAAACAAGTTACCAGCACATGGGTGATATTTGAAATAATAAAATTGTATAAGCTCACCAGACTGAAACAGGCTCTTACTCAAACCTGTAATTCCTCTATTTCTTATCTAGACTGGGGCTTCTCAATCACTTTAAACTTGTCACCACATTTTAAGGATACACAATTATATGACACATTAGTTGTTTTTGTTTAAGTGATGCAAGGGAATTTGATTTTTCCTCTAAGGTATCCATCAGAATAATAACTGAACACAAGGATGACTGAGCACTGATATGTGCCCGTTTGTTGTGGTGGCAGTTTTGGTCATCATTTCCCTATTTGAGAGAACACCCTCTAGTCAACAGCATAGATAGTTATTTGTAATAATTTTCTTTTTTTAAAATATAATTTATTGATTTTTCACAAAGAGGAAGGGAGAAAGAGAGTTAGAAACATCCATGAGAGAGAAACATCAATCAGCTGCCTCCTGCACACCTCCTACTGGGGATGTGCCCATGACTAAGGTATGTGCCCTTGACCAGAATCGAACCTGGGACCTTTCAGTCCACAGATCGACGCTCTATCTACTGAGGCAAACCGGTTTTGGCTATTTGTAGTCATTTTCAATCTCTCTATTGATAGCCTGGAAAGTTTGGCTAAGTGTTTGAGTGTGAATCTAGGAACCAAGAGGTCATGGTTCCTTTCCAGGTCGGGGTACATGCCCAGGTTGTGGGCTGGATCCCCAGAAGGAGGCTTACAGGAGGCAGCCAATCGATGACTCTCATTATTGATGTTTCTATATCTCCTTCTGCCTTCTGTCTGAAATAATAAAAACGTATTTGAAAGGTACCTTCAATGTTACAACATTTTATCTCAGGCAGTAAGTCTATCATCTGCCATACAGACTCAACATCTTTTGCTTTCAGCTATGATAACACAGGCTTCACTAATGTTATGTTGTTTTAGAAAACTAAGGTTCCTTTTTGATATTTTATAGAAATTTTTGTATAACATGCACATTTTTTAAGGTTGCTTCTTTATACAAAGCTAAGAATAGTATTTATGTCAAAGTTGGGGAAAGAAGTTTGTTGTTTTTTAAGATAAGAAGGCTCTTTGACTTTTTAAATCAGTAACTATGAATGGTTTCACACTTTATTGTTATCTCAAACTCATCTTCATGAACAAAAATTATGGTTGCCCAACTCTGTATGCCTGTCCCTCTGGTAATGGCCTTGTATTCTGAATTCTGCAACACTTTCGTTTCATTTTGGTAGTTCTTCCATTTTCCTTTTCTGTTTGTTGACACCAGTCACATCTCACCTTTAGCAATATATCTTCTCTGCTAATCTACTACCATATTCTATGCACAGCTGTCCAAATAAGGGTCTATATGTATCTTCCTATAGCATGAAAATTATTTCTTTTGCTTCTAAGAATGTTTGCATTGAAAAAAAGTCCCCTGCTATAGCTTTTTCTTCAGAAATGGCAATAAAGAAATGCTAAGGTTGTTAAATTACCTACTGGTATGTGGACCACTGATTTAACTGGCAAAGGCATAAGCCTTCCTACTTTGCAAAATATTTTTGTATATGATAGCATGTGATATCTAAAACAACTGAGATGCAAAAAATGAAATTCATTCTGAAAATCAAGTTCCGATCCCTAATGGCATCAATTACAAAGGTGTCCTAAATATTTATATTTTCATGGACAGTAAACTTTTACTTCTGCATAAACAATAAATGGCTATTATTAAGGTGAAATTTTCCAATGATATTTTAATAAGTATTTCAGTGTTTATATGGCATGGATTTTATCTCCCTCTTTTTTATCAGTGTTTCATCCAAAAGTGTATTCTTTATCTATTAGATGGGATAGTAATACCTATAAAACATGCTGCAGTGAGTAAAAGTAGCCCTCTAAAGTCAAATATTTTCAAGTCCACCAGATAGCTCTATAACTTCAGACACATAATTTATTTCTTTGGGCCTCAGTTTCCTAATCTCTCACATAAGGGCAATAGGAGTACAACATTATAGAGTTGAAATTAATGTTCCATAAGCTACAGTTGATGAGCACAAAGTTAGTGCCAGTAACCTTAAAATGCAGTATTAATTAGCCCTAGCAGGTGTTGCTAAATGGTTTGAGCATGAGCATGAGGACTAAAGTGTCTCCAGTTCAATTCCAGTAAAGTGCAGTATCTAGGTTACAGGCTGAGCTCCCGTGGGTGTGTGCAGAAGGCAACAAGTAATGTGTCTCTCACATTGATAATTTTCTCATCCCTTCCACACTTTCTAAAATTTGATGGAAAAAATATTTTTGGAAGAGAATTAACAGCAACAACAATAAAAATACAGTGTTATTTAGTTGGGTACTTTCATTTTATGCTAAAGAGATTGAGATTCCAGATAAATTAAGTGATCCTCATCTCTTTCCTACTTTGCTGAAAAATGGATACTTTGCACATATTTCTTTAATGATAACATTTTACAATATGTGCTAATATTCTGCTTTTAAGGATTGTAATTGAGAGTCAGAAGATGTATATAACTCATCCAAAATTGCACAGGTCTTAATTTGCAGACTTATAATTCAAAGTCAACACTTCATGTACTATTCAAAGTTGACTTGGCTTCTCCTACTACCACATGCAGAGTCCTCTGTATCATGCTGCCCAATGATCTAAGTTGTCAGGATTGTGGAGGGGGAAATACATAAAGAATGTACTAGCATCATGGATGAGAGCAGCAGTTCTCAATCTGTGGGTCGCGACCCCTTTGGGGGTCGAATGACCCTTTCACAGGGGTCGACTAAGACCATCAGAAAATGCAGATATTTACATCACGATGCATAACAGTAGCAAAATTTCATGGTTGGGGGGTCACCACCACATGAGGAACTGTATGCAAGGGTCACAGCCTTAGGAAGATTGAGAACCACTGGATGAGAGGGAGGGAAATTTTACCTCCCCCCTTTCTGAAGACAGAAGCTTCAAAATGAAAAATATGACTTTTAGGTACCTGAAAAAATATAGAGTTCAGTATTTAGCCACTGGCAAGAGGAATGTCACATGTCTTCAACCATCAGGCAAACAAGTTCGAACTGCCTGCTTCCTCCATTGTGTGCCTTCTCCTACCTTGTCTCCTACCTATAGATCCTTATCATCTAACAGAATCAGAAACAGTAAGGGTAGAGACTATTCAACAAGGCCAAACAGAGATCATGGTGTTTAAAAAGTTAAATTTCACATGAGCGATGCATTCGCAAATATAAGCGCATAGCGTGACTCTGCACTCAACGTGCCGCCCTTAGGTAGACGGTGCTGTCTGGATCCCGAGCCTCTGCTTCAGAGAAACGCATTAAAAGCGAGGGCAGAGGTAAAGCATGCGGCCATGAAGTAGAAAGAAATGCAAACCCTTTTTTACAATAAGATCATTTACAACTATGCTTTCATTTAACTGAGAAAATGGGAAACGGGGAAGGCAATGTCAGATCGCATTTCCAGAAAGACACGGGTGATGGGACATTGTGATGTGTTTCAATAGAAACTTCAGGTACTTTGATTTTTCAAATTGCAGAGCAAAATGTGCAGCTGAATTGGAAGGGCTTCATCCTTCCTGATGTGTTTGCACTGAGTCACCCGCTCGGGCTGTAATATGCGAGGCTCCCGCTCCTGTCATTTTTTTGGCGGTCAGAGTTGCCAACCCCATTCACAGAGGAGGAAAAATAAGCGGACGCAAATCACTGGGCAGGTTGTGCATCTGAAACTGTAGCATCGGGCCCTGGCTCTCTCGTGTTTCCTGGATGATGCTAACTGGTAATCACGAGAAAAATTAGCAAAATGGAGAACAAGACCTCCAACTATATCCTATGTAAATATGGCTTTCCTTAATTATGAATTTTCTCATTGGTATTTCTGAATAATTGTTATTGCCCGCCCCCCTTATGCAATCTACTTGTCAATTTGCAGATGTTTCTAACCTCTCCAGTGCCAGTTTTCATTGCTCAGAACTTCGGGTGCCTCTGAAGGAGTCTGGCTTATGGCTTTGTTTTGCCACTAAAGAGTCCTCTGTACTAAACATTGTTTTTTTCCCTCACACCCTTAGTCCCCTTCCCCACTATGGGGTGTGAGTTTTGAGTAGGACAGTGTTCAGCAAACCACGGCTCGTGAGCCACATGTGGCCCTTTGGCCCCTTGAGTGTGGCTCTTCCACAAAATACCACAGCCCGGGAGAGTCTATTTTGAAGAAGTGGTGTTAGAAGAAGTTTAAGTTTAAAACATTTGGCTCTCCAAAGAAATTTCAAATGTGTACTGTTGATATTGGCTCTGTTGACTAATGAGTTTGCCTATCACTGGAGTAGTAGGAACCATGTCCTATGATTCCTACCCATTTCCCCAGCATGATCATCATTGGCTAAATCCAAATTATTTTCCGGTGGTATCAAGTCACCTGGAGAAAAACACCTCCACATACACTTGGCATATGCCTGTCACTGATTGCGCATCATAATCTGAATGCTGGAGCTGGAGCACTCTTACTCAATTAAATATTTAGCATCTAGTGCATACTCTGCCTCACCTGGTACTCTGCTAGATTTGAAACTGTTGAAGAAATGCCCCCTGCATTCCAGGAATTTATATCTTGAGGAGATAAGACTAGTGCACAGAAGAGATCAAAAACACACATAGGAGCTGAATTACAATAAAAGTTGCGTGCATTGTAAAGCTAGCATGCTAGTTGCTAAATACGAGCTCCCATATTATGAACTATGAGTTCATGGAGGGAGGTCTCACATTTACATGAGGTAGGTAGGGCAAATTGAAAGAAGAGTTGATTTGAAGGTTGATGTTATGTTTAAAATTTCATATGCAATGAATTAATGCCAAGGCTTCAACAAGCTGTCCTCCAGTGACTTTAGGTCTTTGTTATACTTAAGGTTCTTTTCATTGGTTGTCTTGCTTTCATTTCTATGTGTTGTATTCATTTCACTGTACTTAAAAAAATAGTGCTGCAAATACTAAAGAATAATAAAATAAACTTGTATCATTTTATAGACTTGATGCTTCAAAAATAAGAGATTATTGTATATTCGGTGCTTTAAAATACTGCTCCCTCTCCTGTCCCACCTGCAACTCTGCCAAGGAAAGATATGAGATGTTGAGGCCTTATCTCTCGATATTAAAGCAATGTAGATGTGTGGGGAAGAAATTGAATAAAGGTAGTATCATCTCAGTTTCTAAGTCAGTAACATCCCTTACAAGATCACAATCCCCAATACAAGCTCACCCTCCATCTCTCAGTTCATTTACAAGTCTCACCCATGATCATACTTTTTCTAATTTCATAACAAAAGTACACACAATTAGATGAAACATTATACATAATGTAAAGATAGTGACCAACATACCATTAAAGAAAATACGACTATCTTTTTTATGTAAATCAACTAGATCTAATTCATCTTAAGCTGCATTTCCGTTTCCTTTGGGAAATTCTAGGTCCGCAGTCTCTTGCATTTTCTTCATTCATGGAACACATGATGTTATAAAACTGGCCCCTTTGGGTTCCTGCCAGAGTGCTGGTGAACAGAAACCAAGGAAGAAAATCAAACTGGCATCCTCCGTGTTCCCAGCTGGCCTTGGGAGTCTAAGGATTTACTAGTGATTCCATCACTTCCATCCGTTATCCTTCGTGTAGACACCCACTAAGAGAACTTTAAAATGGGAACTAAAACTCAAATGAACTCACATTTAATTAATATTAGTCCTATTATTAATCCTTACTGGTGCAGGATTACCTGGAAATAATTGACCTTGTCGGCATTTCCAGCCTGCTGCGCTGCTGTCGGACCGCTCACTCCCATCAGACTCGATTAGAATGCAATAAAATAAACAAAAAAGTGGTTTTCTTTTTCCTGCTTAACCAAGGAATGCCCACTTCTCTCCTCCACCCCACTGTCAAGGAGAAATAGGAAAGGTGGATATCATGGATGTATAATCTTCTCAATTAATAAAGTGAAACTACCGTCACTGCTCCCCAGGGCATGACAAACGCACCTGTCTGCAGAACCAGACGGCTGATATCCCTACGTGCGTGCCCAGACGCGTCCTTCTCTTCCTGTGTTTGGAAAGAAAGCGTGATTTTCATTGGTCTGGGAAAGAGGCACACGTGGGGAGGGGGGAGTCTAGGAGATTTCCTTCCAGAGAAGAGCGGAGGGTTTCTGACACTAATCAACTGGGTATCAGGCTTGGCATCATCTCTCCTTTTCAAATTTTCTAAAAGTCAATTGTCCTTTCTTATCCTCTTTTTTTCCTTTTGCTGCTATTTCCCATTTAACCCGCAGGTCTTGAATTTCTACTTTTTTAAATTTTCTCATCTCGTGATTTGTTTGACAGCCACGTAATTCAGTGTGGAGTAAATGAATTTCATGTATCAAAGTGGGTATTGGCAGAATGACCCGAAAGGATATTTGCAGATGAGGAAGTCTATGCATAATTTTGAGGATGGCAAAGGTAAATCTTGTGAAGTATATAAACAATACATTTACCTGCTCCAATTCGGGATCACAAATACATGTCTGTAAACAATAAAATCCAGAGATGCTTCTGGTGCCTGTTCCAATGTCTAACTCTGGACATTTCACCCGAAACAACAGTTTACATGTTGAAAAAGACATGGCATCCTGTGCAAAAGACACACACACACACACACACACATACACACACACAATGTTTAAATATATGAGCAAATCTTTAACTGTAAGTGTATGAGCAATAGACAACACCATTCTTAAATGTTGTTCGATCATGTATTTTATTATTTAATTCCCTAGCCACACACAGAGACTTTCAGCAAAATTTAAAAATAGGTGTCAGGGGAAGTTAGAATATTCTTAATTCTTCCACATATGCGTATCTCATATTTACTATCTACAGCTATATAATTGAAAGCTCACTGAAAACGTGTAATCCACTTCCTCAGGTATTAACTGAAAACAAAGAGAGATTACTGACTAAAAACAATTATCATTAAAAGTCTTTTGGTTTTTTGTCTTATACACATAGGAATCCCTTTCCTATTATGGCTGGTGTGCAAGTAGAATATGTAATTTAACACAATAGGTATTTAGTGAATATTCCTTTTGTGGCTAATCCTATGTTTGTTTGTTTTTGTGTTGTTGTTGTGGGTTTTTGTGTGTGTGTGTGTTTTGTGTTTTTTTGCCTGCTCAAATGTGATTGTTTTGGAGTAAACAAGCTTAAAGTTGATGTTTTAGATCATAAAACATGATGAAAGATGGACAAGGAGAAATATGTGATCTGTCACAATGAGGCGTTAGGAAGTAATTAGTTCGATGTCAGGAACTAAGACAATAATGAAGTTAGTATATTTCTCTGATAGATAGAGGGGGTATGATGTAACCTGTTAGGCTAAATGTTCTCAAAACAGCCTCCCAACAACTTGACTGAATCCCATTGATTTAAAAGGCTTACTTATTTTTAGTTTTTAGAATTGTTGTTTTGTCTTCTCATAGTGATGTGAGTTTTCCTGAAGATAACTTTTTATAAATATTCTTTTGTTTACTCAGAAGTAGCTATTGTGTGTTCCTTATGTTCCAAACACTTTTGCAAACACTGGGGTTATTTTATGGTCAAAACTAAACTGTGCTCTCCTATAACTTGCATTCTTGTGAAGAGAAAAAATAATAGAAGAAACATGTAATTGCATACCAAGTCCTCAGGCCTCTTTTTTCTATTCCCCGGTTGCTTCCTAGAAGTGGACCAGAGTCTTGCTCATAGGAGTGCTAATTTTCTAACATTGCTTATTGGTGATATTTAAACATTCAAGTAAATGATGCTATCATATAGAAAATTCACAAAAAAAGGATATAAAGGGGAAATTATAAATACATTCATAGTGCAAAATAAAATATTCAAATATCTGAATGTACCAATAAGGTGATAATTACTAACAAGAGTAAAGTAGGGAGAAGAACACTAATATTGGGATGAATTACAATAGAACAGGTTCATACTGGGTTTGCCTATAGACCATAACCAATTACAAGACACTTTCAGATTTTTCAAACGCTGTTATCATAATAGCATATATGCAATTCAGAGAAAATTGGAGCCAGGGAAGTTTTTCCAGTTTGCCTTATACTATTTTATCAGGCCTGATCCTTAGAATTGCAACCAGCCAAAACTGTAGGCCCATGCGTATGCACATGTGAGATTGCTTCACAGGTGGTTCTGGAAGGCCAGTCATGGCTAATACTGTGCCCATTCTGGTTTTGTTCACTACTTGCTTTATCTACTTGGAACTCATAAAGACTACTGCATTCATGCTACTGAGATCAGTTATTTTTATCATATTATTATTATTATTATTATTATTATTATTATTATCAATGATCATGATGTAAAATTTATTGAGTACAAGCAACATGCTACATACTATTAAAGGCAGCATCAGATGGTCATGGATTTAGTAGTACTGTACAGACCTTCAGGAATAGGGTCTCAGGCCATGGATAATTTGGTGTCATCAACATAGTCTTTAGGCAGGGAAGCTGTATAGTCATTTTAAAAGTATATGGTCACTTCAGAAATTTCCCCAAGGGATTGCAGTAAGAATGTCACCAATTCCTGCAGGATGGGCTGGTCCAAAGAAAGTCATAGTCTTATTGATCCGCTAAGATGCTCAGAGGTGAAAAAGAGAGAAGAATGAAATGGTTCCTGGAATTTGATATATGTTGTTAAATATATTTTGTTTCAAAATATTTTTTGATAAAAAAAAATAATGCTGTGCCAGCTTGGTGGCCAGTTGGATGGACCCTCATCCCAAAGGTTGTGGGTTCAATTCCAGTCAGGGCAAATACCCAAGTTGCTGGTTAGATTCCCAGTTGGGGTGCGTACAGGAGGCAACCAATGGCTGTTTCTCTCTCGCTCGCTCGCTCTCCTTCCTTCCTCTCTGTCTAAAATGAATAAACACATTCTTGGGTGAGAATTAAAAATAAAATAAATAACGTAAAATAAAAAGTGATGCTTATTGACAAAATTTGGAAATAGGAATCTATAATTAAGTTACCAAAATAAATCTAATGTTTGCATGCATTTACCTTTAAATAATGTAAATACATACATACATGTTCATATAAATACAAATCAAGACTGAATTGCCCTAACTAGTTTGGCTCAGTGAATAGCCATCTTCTGACAGAAGGTACTGGGTTTGATTCCAGTCAAGTGCACGTACATTGGCTTCTCCTCAGCCTGGGCTATTGTCGGGACTCCTGTAGGGGTAAACTAGTCAATGTGTTTCTCTTACATAGACATTTCTCTCTGTCTTTCCCTCTCTTAAAAATCCATGGAAATATATCATTGGATGATAATTAAAAACAAATACTGGATAGTTCTACATTTATAATTTCATATGTTATATTTTCTTTTTTCTCATTATTGTATTGTGAGCTTTTTTAATTTCATTGATTATTCTCTGTAAGCATGACATAAATAAGAACATGATCATGTATCAACATGCAAATAAATTATTTTTAGATATTGAAGTTGTTCCCAAATTGTATTCTAGCATATATAAATCTCAAATAACCATTCTAATCTATCACAGCTTCCCTTCAGATCTGTATCTGGGTTAAATTCTTAGAAGTGAACTAATACTAGTACATTGGTGGCTTTCTGCTCAAAGGTAATCTATAATTGGACCCTCCAGTGGGCTATGAGATCTACTGTTTCCCCATAGCCTCATGAGGAATGAGTCAAAGAACTTAAAAGCTAGGAAAAACTTGAATTCCAGTGGTGCCCCTTTCATTTTATTGACTTGACGAATGAGAAGTAGGAGACTTACTGAGGTTACACTAATCCAAGGCCCATAAAGTGTGCTTTGGAGAATTTATTCATTTATTGTCTCAGTTTTGTGATCATTAATGCAAAGATTGTTATAAAAAGTAAATAAAAAATAAAAGTTATCAGTATTTAAATGTTGTAAGAATCAAAATACTAATAGTGAGTGAATGTGATATGACATTAAAGTCTTAGATATTATTACTTAGGAGGTGAGACAAATATGTCTACTATAATGTCTTGAAAGTAAAGCTGAAACACTAGACTCTATGTATTTTTATTTATTTTTAATATATTATCATTGATTTCAGAGAAGAAGAGAGAGGGAGAGAGAAATAGAAACATCAATGGTGAGAGAGAGAAAGTCATTGATAGACTGCCTTCTGCATGCCCCCTGCTACTCAGTCTAAAAGGAGTCTTACAGATGAAATGCAAGAATGTAACATGGCAAGGACAGAGTCAAGCATCCATGAACACCTTTTATGGCCAACTCAATTGCCGTTCCCCTCTGTTCTTTCATTTTTATTTTTTAATATGTTTTCGTTGATTATAGAGAGAGGGGAGGGATAGAAAGATAGAAACAATATGGAGTAACATCATCGATCCCTCCACTGCTCATGCATGCCCCCTACTGGTGATTGAGCCTGCAACTTAGGCATGTGCCCTGACTTGGAATCAAACCATGACCTCTTGGTTCTTAGGTTGATGTTCAACCACTGAGTCACACTGGCTGGGCTGCTCTTTGAATTTTCACTGTCCTTTTTTATCTATGTATGATCTAATTCTGTGTACTGGCTGCAGTATAAACATCATCATTATTATTATTACTATTGTTTTATTTTACATTGTTTTCTCAATATCTCTCAAAAACAGAACTATTTCCCCCAAATCATGGTTATGTTATTTGCTCAAATTTAGGCATTTTATGTGTCCAGAAAAGTAATAAATTCTGACTCAGAGGCACTCTCCAGAGTAAATCTAAATGATCAGAATGGAAGTCTATGGAATCCATAAAGATAAGACTCTTCCCTACTCTCCAGGACACACACATTTCAGCGCAGGTCGCTGGCTAAGCTAACCTCCATGATTTGAGTATTGAGATTTGAGACAGATTTGCAAGTGTCAGTGCTCCCAGAATATTATCCGCCTTCCTCTCTGAGCTGCCTCACCTAAACCTTCCTCACAGCGGTGCCCCATGATTCAGGCTTTTGCTGATCTTTCACCTTATAAATATTCTTGTCTAGGTTCTTTCACCCATTGTCTTAATATCCTTCTTACTGTCTGTATAAAATTGATTGACTAAATTAATGCTATATTTGCATTATAATCCTATATAATAAAAGGCTAATATGCAAATCAACCAAACAGCAGAATAACCAGTCATTATGAGGCGCACTGACCACCAAGGGGCAGACGCTCAATGCAGGAGCTGCCCCCTGGTGGTCAGTCCATTCCCACAGGGGGAGCACCACTCAGCCAGGAGTCAGGCTCATGGCTGGAGAGTGCAAGACGTGACAGGAGCATCCGCCAAGGACTCCCAGACTGCAAGAAGGTGCAGGCCAGGCTGGAGGGAAATGCTCCCCCCACCACAAATGCATGAATTCCATGCACTGGCTTTTAGTATCTAATAATATATTAGCATTTTAATAAGAACCATAAATGTCTCAACTAAAAGGGATACCTGCTATTAGGCATTTGATAGTTTTGGCATACTAATAGAAGAGATGTTTGAATAGAGAATCATCTTACTACTCTCAAATTATGAGTCCACCTGAATAAGCATGTGTTGCATAGAACCATAAAGAAACAAAAATCAAGTTAGGATCTCTTAGAGATTTCTGGATCTATTCAGCACATGCTTAATAAGGGAGAATATTGTATTCTCCCTTTACTGACCACGTGTTCAGCAGACAGAGATACAGATGCTGGTGTTTTCACTCAGAGTGAAAGAACATGGCCTTCCCACCATCTCAAAATGAAAAGATTCAGATTTTTGAAAATGATGTTTCAAAAAGCTACCTCTGTGTAATTCATATTATTGCAGCCTTGTTATAGACAATCTGAGGGCTTAGAGCCATTTTATTATGAAAATTCCCAAGGACTTTTAGAATACTTAGATAAAAAATAATAATTTTGAAAATACGAACCAATTTTTTGAGTAAAGAATACTTTCTTTTATCCTTTTACCTGCATGCTATCAGCACAGACATTTAAGTATTCTTAAATACAGTCTTTCACAATCTTAAAAAATACAAATTATATTTCACTGTGGTTCAATGGAATGAAACTGTCTGATGCACTTCATATTCCCTTAGTTTTATTTTGCTTGCTCCATCTTAAGGTACAGATATAATGAGATGATAATTATAACCAAATATAGAAAAAAAGGAAACAAAGCAGGCAACGGATCTGTATAGCGATGTGAAATCTCACATTGAACATGGAAATTATATTGTTGTGCTGTCAAAATACAATCAGTTCAAACACTATCCTCAGGAACTGTACAATCACACATAAAAGGGAATTGGAGTATATTAATAATCTTAAAGCTTACTTGCACATATTCCTTTCCATGTGGCGTATAGACGGATATAAGAATGTATGGCAACTCACCATGGAGTCATCCCTGAACGTGACAACTCATGTTGATCTCCATCCACTGTGACACTCTGGAGTATTCCGTGCTTTCATTGCTCAGCTGTCTCATGGAGAAATGAGTTACAGCGTCGCTTATGCATTTCCACAGGGTCTAGAACAGAGCTGGAAATAGAGACACTATTCAGTCATTTCTTAACTTATATTTCAGTCTCCTGGTACTTTCAACTACAAATAGTCCTTTCTTGGGGTTATAAAGAACTCAATTAAATTGGGCCACTGGGAAGTTGGAGTTTTCATCTAAAAAATATACAGTGTACATTAGAGACAGAACTGAATAACTAGTTAATATTTCTTTTTCCCTCATCACTTATTAATTCCCTTTGGCCAAATAACCAAATTCTCCAATATTCTTCCTCTCAAAAGACAAGAAAAGTAGTTCATGGGCTCGTGAACAGGATGACTTTGGAAAGCATACAGTTCAATGATTCAGAAATATAGGGTCCCTAGATCCTGTATGTAGAGGGATGCTATCATAAGCCTTACCCCCATATAATGCTGGCCCCACTGAAGTCATAATGCTAAAAAAAAGCAACTGTGTTTTTTTTTTCACTATTAGTAATTTAAAATATCCAATCATTATGACTTTTTTTTTTTTAATCAGGAAAGGGTCATGAATCATTAAGAAATATACTAGCAAAAATCTATTCATCATATTTTAAAGAGAGAAGAAATTCTTATAGATAAATAGGTTTTGGAATTAATTTGAATGGACAAGAAAACCTTCATTAAGGAGAAAAATAAGGTCAGGGAGAATAGGAAATCTGTAAGATATTCAGCTTGATAATATTATTAATACTCTGATACACAGTAAGTACCAACTATTTTTTGACTAAGTAGATAAGTAAGTTACCCACATACAAGGATTAAGGTATTATATGTACAGAGACTGGTTCAATCAATAAGGAAAATAAGCTATAAAATGAAAGGAGAGTTGATGGGGTGGTGAACACATAATACAAAATTTAGGTGATATATTACAAAATCATACTTTTTTTCTTTTTTAAAAGGAAAGAAAAAATACTCTAGTTTCTCTTTAGATTGCATAAATCATTCATATTTTAAAAGGAAAGAAGAAAGAAGGAATGGAGGATTTTCCTTCAAATTTTAGTGACTTAATAATTGTACTGGGAATTAGAAATGATTTAAATAATGCTTAAAACAGAGAGATTCTTGTATTATCTGTGAACTTATTTTTTTTTCCAACTTCACATTTTGTTCTATTAGCATGAGTTAATGAAAACTCTATCTGGGGTCCCTAATATTAAATTTTATAGTGTGGAGTATTTCCAAATTCATTTCTTTGTATTGTTATAATGAACTGACAGTTGCATATTCTGTTTTCCTATGGCCAGAGCCAGTTTCATTGTATTCCAGAAAACACAGCCCGTGAAAGAAAACCATTTGGCTATGAAAGTGAAAAAAACAAAATAATATACCCAAATTTGCGAGAGAATATGAAAATTTTTGAATAATGGAATTTTAAGTAGGTAACTCAAATTGAAACATTTCTGTGTTCTTTTCCTTTGATGTGTAAATGTATTTAATGCAGCGGAAATCAATATGTGTGTTTTCTTTGTTCCTTTTAACTCAGGTCTAGTTCTGATAACAGGATATGCACCGGTGCCCCTGGGTATGAGTGTGTCCTCCGTAGAGCAAACCTGAGGGTACAGAATTGTAGGACACAGCCTTCCAAAGAGCCCTGGCAGGCCGGTGCCTCCTCTTTCATGGAGACCTTATTAGTGATGACAACATCTGAAGAAACATTTTAGTCAGTGGCCTTTGGATTTAAAAGGAGCGTTATTTGGAATTTTATACAATTATATTGTCAGAGGAATTGACTTTTAGATTTCACTAGGTAAAGTCAGTAGAGTTATCTTCTGGAACTATATTAGTGCATTTGGTTGATTTTATTTCAACTTACCTTTTTGTTTTTGCTTTTGTTTGTTCATTTAAAATATATTTTTATTGATTTCAAAGAGGAAGGAAGAGGGAGAGAAAGATACAAACAGCAATGATGAGAGAGAATTATTGACTGGCTGATGCACGTCCCGCACTGGGGATCCAGCCCACCAGCCATGCATGTGCCCTGACCATGCATCAAACCATGTCCTGTTCATAGGTCGATGTTCAACCACTGAGCCATGCCAGCTGGGTCAACTTCCGTGTTTTAAAACTCTCTCAACTAAATTAATTTAAACAATTCTTCATTTGGTTTAATCCAATATTTCTTAACTGCAGCGACTCCCCACTTTTCCCCCCATTCCTATGAGGACAATTGGCAATGTCTGAAGACATTTTTTATTGCCAGATCTTGGGGAGGATTGAACGTGGGGAGAAGCCAGGGATGGTTAAAATCTACTTTGAAGGACGAGCAGAAAAGCATATCCTCACCCAACAAAGACTTCTCAAGCCCAAAATGTCAGTAGTATTACAGTTTAGAAACCTACTTGCCCAAGTCACAGTATTATTTACCTTATTTACCTTCTCATTTAACTTCTCATTTAATCATAAAGTAAATATTCTTTGGATAACTCGTAGGAGCCAGACACTAAACTAAGGGATAAAAGAGAGTGTGTGTGTGTGTGTGTGTGTGTGAATGAGAGAGAGAGAGAGAGAGAGAGAGAGAGAGAGAGAGAGAGAGAGAGAGAGAGAGAGAGAGAGAGAAAGAGAAAATATTCCATTGTCTAGTTCCTTCATGGAGCTTCTAACCAGTGTACTGCAGCACACTATGCCTGTAGTTCTCCATTGAATACTTGACCCAAGTCTTTCATAGATTCTCTTTGTGACAGATGTAGGATCCTATCCTTCCTTGCTACGACATCTGCCCCCTCATTCTCATGTGACTTTGCATCTAATACCTGTCAGCCCCACCAATTCAAGCCCTTTGTGGAAAAAAAAAGACCTTTTCCTTGATTGATATTTATTTTAAACAGCTTTAGCATTTATGATCCCTAGTATGCATTTCTTACTTCTCTGGTATTCTTGTATGCATGTAAATTTTATCTCACCAATTAGATTGTAAGCTTCTGAAAACTGCAGTCAAGATTTATGATTTTTTGTAACCCTTAAATTAACTGACATTTTGTTTTGAATAGCTTAGAGGGTTTATTACTTTTATAAAAATAATTATAGCTATAATTTATTGAGAACTTACTAAGTCCAAACTGTGCTAAAGTTTTTTTTTTATATACTGTGCTATTTAATCATTGTGGCAATATTGTGAGATTCTACTCATGCATATCCCATTTAACAGATGGGGAAATTGAAACACAGGGAAGTACATAATTTCTTCAATATGACTTCGATAGTACAGGGATGTGAACTCAGCTCTGTCTAATCACAAAGTCAAAGTTATAAATATGATGCTACGTTTAATAACAGCCTCAGCAGTGATTGCTGTTATGGTAGGCTGATAATTGCTTTGAAGATGTCAGAACCTAATATCTGCAACCTCAAAATGTTACCTTATTTGGGAAAAGGATCTTTGCATCTGTGACTCAGTGAAAGCTTTTGGAATGAAGAGATTCATATTGTCTCCTCTGGGTGTTCCCTAAGAGCAATCACATGTGTCCTTAGAAAGGAACAGACACAGAAGGGTAGGCAATGAGTTACAGAGTGAGAGCTTGGAGTTAGGCAGTCAGAAACCACAGCATATGAGCAGCCACCAAAAGCTGGAAGAGGCAAGGAAATGGTTCTCTTTTAGAAACTCCAGAGCGAGTGTGGTTCTGCTGACATTCTGATGTTGTTGTACCAGTCGTATTGATTTCAGGATCCCGGCCTCCAGAACAGTGAGGTGTTCTTTGTTTGTTTGTTTTTTCTCTTGTTTTAAGCCGCCAACTTTTTTGCTTACTTGTTGCAACAGCCACAGAAAACAAATACACCTGTCATCTGTTATGTCCCTGCTTTGTGTCAATCTAACAAGATCCTGAGAACGCCCGAGTGTAAAGCCCAAG
The DNA here is from genome assembly GCA_004026805.1 of Lasiurus borealis. Taxonomy (NCBI): domain Eukaryota; kingdom Metazoa; phylum Chordata; class Mammalia; order Chiroptera; family Vespertilionidae; genus Lasiurus; species Lasiurus borealis. Next base: position 3,364 of record PVJN01036711.1, on the reverse strand, counting down.
GTACAGTTTCTCCTGAGACTTAGAGAAGTCCATAAAACCCATGTTGCTACATTCTTTTCAAGTAAAAAGATAGTTATGCTTCCTAAATACTCTTAACATTCAAACCTGTAATGACTTTTTGTGAGTTTGAGCCAAGCTGTCTATAATTGCTGGGAAGCAGAATCGCAAGGAATTAAGACAATGCTCCAGAGGATGGTGGTTTTTTACCTTTTTTTACACATATAATCAAAGGAGGAGATGTAAGTGGGTTACATGAAATCCATTGGTGATATAGTAGGGAGCAAAGTGAGGGGGGGAGGGCTGTGGGATTGGATAAAAAGTAAAATGTTAAACACATGCCTCTTTTACATAGGCTGGTAAGGTACAGGATAGTTAGCAATCAGCAATTAACATGATGAGAATAACAATGAGGGGATTTGCGGTCTCTGACCTGGCACATTGGTTGTACTTTGGGGGATCCAGAAAAAGGCAAGTTACAAGTTACCCTGACATTCCAATGATGTTACATAGATGCAAAAGGCTACAGACAGGCTTAGTTAAGGTAAAGGTTAACTGTTGTCAGGAAAGATACTGGCCTAGGACATACTATCCACCATAGACTATTTTTAAGTAAAAATTCTTTATTTCAGACCATCTTTTGTTGTTATTTTAGGTCTTTTGAGTTTGCAAGGCCGCCACACAGCTCTTTCCTGGGCTAGTCAGGTGAGCATGTGGCCTCTTTTTTCCACAATATTTGTTTTTCTTTTCATCTATTAATATGTATTTCTTCTTTAAAAATATTATTGTTAAAAGTATAACAGATGTCCCTCTTTTAACCTCCCTCCCCCTCCATTTACTCCTTCTAGCATGTCCTTCCCCTGCCTCAGGCCTTCACCACACTATTGACTGTGTCCATGGATTATGCATGTATACAATTCTTCCCAGCCACCCTCCAATCTTCGCCTTCCCTCTATGATTTGACAGTTTGTTCCATGCTTTTACGTCTTTGGATCTATTTTGTTTATCGGTTTATTATGTTCACTAGATTTCACATATGAGCCAGATTATGTGATACTTCCTATCTTGGCTTTCCAATCCAGTCAATGTTGACAAAGTATTTGTCCCTTAAGTAGATCTTTATGAGCCTTAATTTTTTCAAGATTTAATTATATCCTCTTTAGTTCTATTATACATATTTGTCATATAAGTCCCATTCAGTCGAAGCTTTAGTAATATATTAAAAATTAACATATTTGACACAAAATATAAACAAGGGCTTATTCAGTCTCCCCTTGTAAAGCAAGCACTCAAGGTCTTTGCCCCAGGGAATTCTGTAATTTGTTTGGGAAAATACAAAATAAGCATACAGCAAACATAATTTTAGTTAAAATTGAAGACTATTTAGAATACTAGAGGCCTGGTGCAAGACATTTGTGCATGGAGAGGGGGGTGTCCCTCAGCCCAGCCTGCACTCTCTTTAATCTTAGATCCTTCAAGGACCCCAGATTGGAGAGAGTATAATTGGGCCTAAAAAGGCAGTTGGACAATCCAGATATGATTGAGCCTAAACGGGCATTTGAGTATCTCTCTCACAATCCAGGACTGCTGGCTCCCAATTGTTTGCCTGCTTGCCTTCCTGATTGCCCCTAATCACTTCTGCCTGCCAGCCTGATCACACCCTAACCACTCCCCTGCCAGCCTGATTGCCCCTAACTGCCCTTCCCTGTTGGCCTGATCACCTACAACTGGCCTCCCTTGAAGACCTGGTCCCTCCCATCTGCTCTCCCCTGCTGGCCATCTTGTCACAGCCATCTTGTGTCCACATGGGGACAGCCATCTTTGACCACATGAGGGCAGCCATCTTGTGTGTTGGAGTGATGGTCAATTTTCATATTACTTTATTACTAGATAGGACAGAGACCTGGTGCATGGGTGGGGGCCAGCCGGTTTGCCCTGAAGGGTGTCCCGGATCAGGGTGGGAGTTCCCTTGCGGGGTAGGTGGCCTATGTTGATTTGCAGGCCAGCCACGTCCCCCAGTAACCCAAGCAGAGCCCTCATATCTGGAGTTTATTTATCTTCTATAATTGAAATTTTGTAGCCTTGAGTGGAGCCAAGCCTCCTGCTTGCTTTGTGGCCGCAGCCATTTTTGTTGGGATTTATTTATCTTCTATAATTGAAACTTTGTAGCCTTAAGCAGAGGCCTAGGCCCACCAGGGCAGGTGGAAAGGTTGACTTCCTTCATTGCAAGAGAAATCCAAGCCTCCTGTTCTGTGGCCGCAGCCATCTTGTTTGGGTTAATTTGCATACTCACTCCTGACTGCCTAATGGGCATGGCATGTGGGTATGGAAGAGGTGCAGTCAATTTGCATATTACTGTTTTATTAGATAAGATACTGTGTAATTAGTTAGCAGATGATCTATACAGACAACAACTGGAGTAAATTTCAGAGAAGATCACTGATGGTCCTTTCCTCAATTAGAATTATAAATAGATGGTCTCCCAAACAGCAAAATCCCAATTGTCTGGATAATTATGTATATATCTACCTACTCTGAGAATCATGTGGTTTTTAGAAATACTTTCACTCTGAAGAACAGCTGTTCATTAAGTGATTGCCAACTCCAGTTCAGGATCTTGAAAACATGTTTTTCCATATTCTCTTATGCCCAGTATGTATAGTCAGATACCTTAATGAAGATTCTCAAAATTTGAAAGTTTAATGTAAGTAAATGAAGGTAACATATCCTCTCAGTAATAGCACAGATAGGTGACACATCTGTGTTCCATATAGAATTAAAAGTAGGAAGTACTCAACAGAACTTATTTTTACTGATAAAGAGAATTTATTAAGAATCATTGAACCATGTTCATAAAGGAAGCCACAAAGTGGTACAGCTTAAGAGAAAAAAGTTTTAACAGACCAGCTAGAGTCTTTAAAAAAAATCTTCTCTGTAACAAAAAGAGTAAAGTAGGAGATACACTTCAGTGAGATTTTTAAGAAACCAGTGAGAATCTCAATAGTATTTTTCTGAATAGGAACCGGTGGTCTCTCACTCTGGTGTTTACCCCACCAATTAGATAAGAAAGCCACCTTTCTGAAGTAGCCATGAGGAGAAATAGAGATGGCAGATGCCAGGCAGAGCACAAAGGAACAACAGAAACCCCTTTAAAAAATAAAATCACTCCATTGACTCGCTAAAACAGGGAGGAGTGTCAAGAGAGTAGAATGAGCAGGAGATGTGTGCTTGTGTGGTGAAAATAGTCAAGTGATTTCTATCCACCTCAATTATTCCTCACTTTTTCATCCCCCTTGGATTTTGTTGATGCCATAATTATAACCTATACTATTTTACACCCTTTCTGTCCAAGAGTGTTGATCTTGGC
>PVJN01036710.1:0-21344 GCA_004026805.1 Lasiurus borealis | reverse complement strand
TTAAATTTTTGAAGAACCTCCATACTGTTTTCCATAGTGATTGTATCAGTTTATATTCCCACCAGTAGTGAATTAGGGTTCCTTCTTCTCTACAACCTCCCAACACTTTTTATTACTTGTCTGGTTGATAAAAGCCATTCTAACAGGTGTGAGGTGGTATTTCATTGCAGTATTTTTTAAATGTTTTTTATTTTTTTTTTAGAGAGAAAGGAAGGGGAGAGGGAGGGAAAGAATGGGGAGGGAGGGAGGGAGAGAGAGAGAAAGGTAGGAAGATCAATGAGAAACATCAATTGGCTGCCTCCTGTACACCCCTTACTGGGCATCAAGCCTATAAACCGGGCAAATGCCCTAATAGGAATCGAACCCGGAACCTCTTGGTTCATTGGTCGACACTCAACCACTGAACCACACAGGCCAGACTTATTGTTTTTATATGCATTTCCCTAATGAAAGAGAAAATAAGTAGACTCTGTATTTATACAGTGTTTTGGCATTATCAGAGCATCTCACAAGAAAACATTATCTCATAATAACAGTCCTAATAGGCCTGAGAATAAGTCCTATAATGTCTCAAAGAGGAAAAAAAAAAAAACATACCAAGTGAAGTTAAGCACCTTTTCACATGTCTGTAGGCCATTTGTATATATTCTTGGGAGAAGGGTCTCCTCAGGTCATTTGCCCAGTTTTTAGTTTTTAATTTGTCTGGTGTTGAGTTGTATGAGTTCTTTTGTACTGTCTGCTCTAAAATCAACTCTGTAAAAAGTAGGATTGTTTGAAATAAAAGCATTCTTTCTTCTATATAACTGTCACTAATTGGAAGGATTTAAGCATCTTCCAAAATAAACAAAATCTGAATAGAAAAAGTTTTTTTTAATTTACTTTTTAAAAAAAAAGAACTTAAAGGATTAGATTTGAATACTATTTTTACAATCCAGAATAAAAAAGAGCATCTGATGATCTGACCACCAGAGGGAGCTATAACTCTCCCAAATACATCTTAGTGGAGCCTTCTTGTTAGGGATGCCTTGGAATTCCTCCCCTCCAGGGGACAAAGTGGTCCAGGATGAGGCATCCTCCAAAGTTAAAGACACTGTGGTAAGTTCAAAGTTGGTAGGAGCTAGAAATAATGTGGTATGTGCTAGTAGGGAAATTTTATATTATTAACATTTATAATCTGCATATTGTAAAAAATGAGGGTCATGAAGATACATACAGAACAATGAAATAAACAAGAAGTTATAAAATGAGAGGGTCAGAAAATATGGGCATTCATAAATCACTGGTCGAATACAAAAGCAGGGAAAATAAGTTCAGCCAAGTGGCAGGGAGGGTGCTGAGAGCCATGCCATTGTGCATATTTTATATAAAAGGGGGGGGGGCAGGTAAAGGCAGTTATGGATGGGTGGCCCTGGGCCAATGTGGGATGACAGTGGGGCACAATGGTGAAGATCTAGCAGAGGAAAATCCCAACACCATACCACGCATGAGCAACCTCGAACAGATACATAGGCTGAGCGAACAAAACCAGTCCCTACACCTGGATCAGGTGGGCGCAGAGGCAGGGAAACCTGCCTGGGGCAATCTCACAATGAAAACAACTCAGTTGTGCAGAAGGAGAGCTGGTGGTCATTATGGGGACCAGCAAAGGCCCAGAGGAGGAAGAGTGTAACCTCTGAGGGTGGTATACAAGGCTGAGCATGGGGGACACCATGTCCAAAGAGCTGCATGGGAGAGCACCCGTGTAAAGGTTAAGGAGCCAGGACCTTGATCTGAGGCAGTGAGTGAGGGCTGAATGGTAGCAGAATATAGTCTATGTGTGAGAGAGAGAATATGTGGAGGGCCTGGGAGGAGAGCGAAGATGTGAACAGCATTTGAGAAGCCCTCTACAGAGACACTGAGACCAGGTGTGGACGGAGGTACAAGAGAAAACAAGGACGACTCTTGGGGTCCTAGCTGGGACGCCTGGATAGACAATGGAGCCACCAGCTAAGACAGATAATTCCAGAGAAAGAACAGTTTCAAATACTTTGACATCCAGGCCAAGGAACTGTGGAAGGGCAAACGAATATCCTCAGTTGTGTGGTGTTACTAGTCATTCAAACCTCATTTCCAGGCCACAGTGGTTCGACAATTTCTTTAATAACATGGAGAAAATGAAATCACACTACAGGGAGCCAGTAACCCATTCTGGAAGAAAGGAATTTGAACATTTCTCTTTTACTGTCCAGGCTGTCTAAATAACATGTAAAATCACTTGAACAAAATGAAAGCCAATGGTGGCAATGAACTCCCAAGTCAAAATGAGAGAGAGAGAGAGAGAGAGAGAGAGAGAGAGAGAGACCGCAATACACAACCAATAGTATTTTTTTGCTAGCAAAAAGGAAAGAAACTAAAGTTATAAGATTCATCCATTTTTATTTTTCAACAAAGTTACCTCCAAACTTGAACTATATCTTTCAAGTGCATCTCTTCTTTCCCACCATGAATGCCCAATTTCAAACATCTAAATATAACAGTGACTCAAAACAGTAATCAGTTTTTCAACAAGGGAAGCACAACAATGGACCTACAACATCGAAGGATAGAAATGCCAACAACCCTTGAAGCATGTCTGTCCCCATTCCTCTCTGTACCAGAAGGAAGGGAAGCACCCTCATTCTGAGACGGGCATATTTTACATCACTTGTGTTAGTATAATACAGCAGAAATACCAATTCTTTTTTTTTTCTTTTTCATCCTTATCTAATTTTTAGAGAGAGGGAAAGGGAAAAAAGGAAGGGGGAGGGAGGGAGAGAGAAACATCCATGTGAGGGAGACAGAAACACTGGTGGGCCTCCTCCAGCAGGCGCTATGACTGGGGCTGGGGATTGAACCCAGGTAGTGCCCTGACCTGAAATCGAACCCACAACCCTTCGGTGCAGAGAATGATGCTCCCACCAACTGACCCACACCAGCCAGGGTGCCAGTCCTTTTAGTAGTTCACTGAGGAAGTTGCACATTGCAGATTCCTTATTAAACATGATTTGCTACTAAGGTTATAAGCCTAAGAAATAGTCAGTAGAGCCAAAACCGGTTTGGCTCAGTGGATAGAGCATCGGCCTAAGGACTGGAAGGTTCCAGGTTCGATTCCGGTCAAGGGCATGTATCCTGGTTGCATGCACATCCCCAATAGGGGGCGTGCAGAAGGCAGCTGATCGATGTCTCTCTCTCATCGATGTTTCTAACTCTCTATCCTTCTCCCTTCCTCTCTGTAAAAAAAAATCAATAAAAAAAGCAATAGTCAGTAGAGAAAACAGGCAATATTTTCATTGTAACACACCAATTCAAAGTACTGTCTACACCTGCTTGTATGCCTACAAATTCAATTTTATTGATTCACAGAGTGTCTATGCAAGGCAGTGAGAATCATTTTCTCTAAGACGAAACATTTTACAGTTTATTTATTTGTAGACTTTACAATACACAGTGCATCTGTAAAAAAAAAGTCATAAGCTATATTGTAAGCATGCTGCCCTTGAAGAGAAAATAAAAAACATAAAAAGCTACTATTATATATAGGAACCCATTCCTCCCTCCCCTAAAAAGTCAGTACTGGCTGAATTCCTGTCTGTCACTGACCAACCAGCAGCTCAATGAAAGTTTAATCTGGAAATCTGATCAAATGATACTGGCACTCACAGATCTAAATATGGATGTTGTCGAGAAATCAGTAGCTCACACCCTTGGGGGTGGCACACGATGCCCCATGGACCACTGGCAAACAGCCACACCTCTGTTTATATACCCTCCTGACTGCTTTTGCCCTATCTCAGGGCCTGTTAGTCCTGCAACTCCTCAGCTATTTATTCTCTGGCCCTTTATACAGCAAGTTTGCTGGCCCCGATTTAGATGAATCCCGGCAGCACTTGAGAAAGGTTGTATTTACCATTTCAAACCTGCCATCTCAGTTAATCCTATCAGCAGTCTTAAAGACCTCATTTTCCAGGTCCCTTCCTCAATTATAAACATGAAGTAGAAATAATTTAGGAAATCTTTGACACTGTTTCTTAGAACATGAAATAGTATCACATAGGAGCTATGTGTCTGAGAAATAGGATATCTGGGGCTTCCAGACATATGAGCCCAAACTGGATTCTGGATTGTGCATTTTCCAAAGCATTATTTTCAGGTATGAGAATATTTTCACCTTCAGTAAGGGCATTTTTATTGATGCTGATGCATAGTGAGCCCGAACAGCATCATTCTCAAGGCCTCCCAGAGGCCCAGCTGCTGAGAATGGTTGGCGAGCTACCCTCGCCCTAGACCTCGGGGACCATTAGTGGAGAGAGAGAAGCCTCTCCCTCACTTCTCTGGTGATGAAACGACAACAGTCCTCCACCATCAGAACACCAGACCGCCTGGCAGTATCTACCGGCATCGTCTCTGAAGGCTTGGTTTTTAGCTCAATTTTTGTCAAAGATTTTCTTCATTATCTTATACATTTAGAAATGTTTTCCTTTCTGGCTCATCTCACACTGGCAACATTCCCTTCTTTAGACTCTTTCCTATCTCCCCCCAAAAGGAAAACAGTGGGACAAATATAGACTGCTTGAAGATAAAGCCAGGGTAAAGATATTGGGTGAGGGGTGAAGGATGGATATAGAGACCTCCAGCTAAAGAATGAAGGACAGGAAGGAGCAAGGAGCCACAGGCAGTAGGAGGAGACAAAAGAAAGGGCTGGGGGCCCACCAATGTCAGGCAGGCGACCCAAACTTCACCAATCCCCATAGGTGTCTTAGGATTTCTGATGCACTGGCAACTGGAAGTACCCACAGCACTTCTGCTGCTTTCTAATTTTTCCATTTTCCCAGGCTCCACTCTGACCAGATGAACAAAATTTATCAAGCATCTACCATGCGTGGAGCCATCCTCATCTTCCTATCACAACAGATTCTGGGTCCTACAGACAGTGAACAGAGCATCCATCTAGATGGATAAGAATGAGGGCAAGAAGGCCTACAATGCTCCTCCACTCTCTGTCAAACCCCTGGCAGAACCAAGGCTCCGTGGTGATACCTACATATCTATGCATCAGAACTGAGGCATAGGAGAGGATTTCTGAATGAGGGATTCTGGCTCATGTGACATCGGGGATCAGTGACAATGCGGCCTGTCTACTTCACCCCTTCATTTACCAAAACTGCAGAGACGCAAAAACCAGTTTATATGAGAATATTAGGAAACTAACCAGATATTCCCTGCATTCTCAATTAGCCTTTTTTTATTGGTTCACAATCATTTTCTAAATATCCATCATTAGGGCACTGGCTATGCTCAGCAGGCCGTGGGGCCTGCTACAGACATGCTGGCCCTAGGCACTAACCCACTGCCCTCTGGGGAACCTGGTGGCCCAAATGGTGCTCCCTCTATAACTGACATTTTAAGAGGATGTTGCATGCATCCAAACATTCAAAAACCAGGAGGTAAACACAAATATGTAAGATATGTGTGGTTGTTACAGAATTGGGAGAGGTTTTCATTTGGGAGGAGAGGGTTAATATTCTTTAACATCATTTCAGGGTTTGGGGGAGGGGAGGAGTACAATCAGAATAAACAGTCTGAGAGTTAGGTTCTCTGGGGCTCTCTCTCAGGAGTAATTGCATAAGCTCCTCGGTGCAGGGATTGGAAGACAAATACTTCTGGGCTCCCAGGCCATTAGTGAAGATGTGATTCTCAGCAACACCCTGGCTAGCTAGGGCTGCTCAATTAGGCCTCTACAAATTTGCAAGGAGTCTGAGGAGCATGAGCACTGTCCCAGCAGAGAGGAAGGTGCTCGGCCCAAGCCTAAGTGGGAGAGGGTGCTGTGGGGAAGGCGGGACAGAGAGCAGCTCTGCAAGCCAAAGGCCACCCAGTACAGGGATCAAAACCAAATGCCTGCTCCTCCCCCTCAGGGCCATGTCAGTCAGGGAGGCAGCCACATGGACCCAGGAGATGTGGGATCTCCAGCTCCACAGAACAGGCATATCCAGCAGACACCTCTGGCCACGTGACCATGCATAGACACAGGCCCAGTGTGTCTACATTGCTGAGATTTTTCCAGAAACCTGGGGATATGGATATTTCATATAAAATCTCCTAAATGTTGGCTCAGAATTTTTTATTTAGGGCTCCATGGGCCAAATAAACACATGTCAGTTCAGTCTAGTTTCTAGGGATGCACAGTTTGCCAACTCTGGTCTCAGGGTATCTTAGAAGTGCTTCCAACTTAGCAAGGGGATTCTCAAGTCTTGAGGGTTCTCTATTAGTCAAAGGAGACTTATTCTGTGCTATGTTTTCAAAAAAGGGTGAGGGGAAAAAAGCCACAGGTAGAAAAAGTAAATTAATATTTAAAATTTACATGTATATAGTGGGTAGTCAAAACATCACCTCACCCACTTCTTGCTGGGGGGAGGGGAAGAATACAACTTAAGAGTGAAGGGAACAGACGGACCCCACATTAACCCAAGGGACAAGTTCAGTACCACTGATTAAGGGACAACCAGACATTGTGTCCCTCCTGAGCAGACAGCATCCCCATTCCCTTCCCCAGTGTTTAAACTGAATTTGATCAAGGCTTCAAATCCAACTTGAAATATACAGGAACCCCAGGAGAAACAAGAGCACATTACATGAAACCACAAGAAACAAATCAAATGTGATGAGTGACACAACCTACTGACAGTTCAACATCATGTAAAAGGGGGAGACAACTGCTCTAGATTAACAGGGTCTTAAGAGACCTACCAACTAAATGCAATACAAGATTCTCAATTGAATTCAAATTTAAACAGCCCAATTGTAAAAGGCATTTTAGGGGCAGTTGGGAAAACTCAGATAATGGGCTGGGTAATAGAGTCCATTACGCCATTATTGGTCATCTAGTAAAAACTGCATTGTGGTTATATAGGAATGTTGTTTTGTAGAGATATAGGCTGAAGTATTTAGGGGCTAAATGTCATAATGTCTGTAATTCATTTTTGAATACTTCAGCAAGAAAAAAAATGAAGCAAATGCAGCAAAATGTTAACAACTGAAATCTAGATGACAGGATGGAGGCAAGCTGGTGCCACGGAGCTGAGCTGGTGCCACGGAGCTATTGCCTCGCGGCATGCAGCCTCCCTCCATCACTAACTACAGAGGGACTTCTTGCTTCGTCCCTCCAATGCCCTTGAGGCTGTGTGTGTTTTAAATTTCAAATCACCAGCTGCCAAAAGAAAAAAATGATAGCAACCCAACCAGGTATAATTTGATGCTAAAAACCCAACATACAAAATAAAGAAGCAACTGTGAAGTGAGAGCCCTGGAAACTTCTGCATGAAATTCTAGAGTTGGTGAGTAGTAGCCAGCTTTTGCTGAATGTGAAAGAGCAGCTTAACTGTTGCAAATGCATTCATTCTAAGTCACCTAAATGAAGGCTGCTCATGATTCAGGAAAACGGGCCCAAAATACTTATATTAAAATGACCCTATTCAGTTAACTATTTAGGCACAAGGTTAAACGTCTTTAGATACAACATAACTGAAAAAGAATAAAGCCTGAAATTCAAACAGATATTCTAAGTTAAAAAAAATTTTTTTTGAAGTCTTACTTAGCAAAATACAGCTATTCTAAATCTAATGCCTGATGATACAGTTCTAGCAACTTGGTCAGCTGCCATCAAATACAATGGCCAGTTCAAGTCTGCTTAAAAAAAGTAAAACCTAGTCATCAAATCTCAGGTTTTAGAAGGTCCTACATAGTCATCTAGAAGGGCTTAATCACAAGGAACAACAACAGCCTGTAATTATTGGAATCGAGAATCTAGGTCAGTGGTCAGCAAAGTCATTAGTCAACAAAGCGGCAAACCGTGGCTCACGAACCGCAGTTTGCCGACCACTGATCTTGACCAACAGCCCATCCAAGGCTGGACTTTCATCATTCAAGAACAGTACATATTAACCTACCATTGGAAAGAACACTGATACGTCAGTTCCAGCACTCACTAATGACCTGTTTCTTCTCGGGCTGATGACAACCCTTCTGAACCTCAATATTCTCACCTAGAAAAGGGAGGTGAGTACCCTCCTCACAAAGCTTGGGCAGTATCAGTGACACTGTCACATTCCCTACTCTGCCAGCTATCCTGGAAGCACTCCAAACAGAAAATAACTTGTACTACTACCTCGCTCTATTCCCAGCCCTGTAACATACTAGAGGTATAGACTTTACAACTTAGCTGATCTTTATATCTCAGTTTCTTTATGGGCAAAGTGGGGAGAACAATAGTACCTGCTGCACAAAATAGTTGGCAAAATCAAAGGAGCTCCTGCGTAAGTAGCTCAAACTGTGCTGGGCACATCGACGCACTCAATAAACCTGAGCCCCTCCTTCTCACACCCCATTTTAGGGAAGCATACTCTAAGGAAAATAGTGTTTATTAAAATACATTTCCTTTTTAAAACTGAGCTATCAGCAAATACAGTGTGTATACATTTTTGAGACACTCTGTATTCATCTCTATGTTCATTACAGCATTATTTATGATAGCCAAGATATGGAAGCAACCTAAGTTATTTATTGTTAGATGAATGGATAAAAAAGATATAGTACATATACACAAAGGAATATTATTCAGCCATCACAAAGGGATGGAATCTTGTCATCTGCAACAACATGGATGAACCTAGAGAGTATTATGCTACACACAGAGAAAGACAAATACCATTTGATTTAACTTATATGTAGAATCTAAAAAAAAAAAATAACTCATAAAGAAAAACTTATGGTTATCAAATAGGAGTTAGGTAGGGGAGCTGGGTGAAAAAGGTATTAAAAGTACAAATTGGCTGAAACCGGTTTGGCTCAGTGGATAGAGCGTTGGTCTGCGGACTGAAAGGTCCCAGGTTCAATTCCAGTTAAGGGCATGTACCTTGGTTGTGGGCATATCCCCAGTGGGGGGCATGCAGGAGGCAGCTGACCAATGTCTCTCTCTCATCAATGTTTCTAACTCTCTATCCCTCTCCCTTCCTCTCTGTAAAAAAAATCAATAAAATATGTTTTTTTAAAAAAAGTACAAATTGGTAGTCACAACATAGTAATAGGGATATAAACTACAGTGTAGGGAATATGGTCAATAATCTACACTAATAAAAGAGAAAAGTGCAAATTGACCATACCTTCGCAATGCCCACCAGCCAATCAGCAGTGAGTATGCAAATTAACCCAACAAAGATGGCAGGTTAATCTACATATGCAGCCAGGACGTTTGCCTCATTGCAGGCATTCTGTACTCTCCCAGCAGCTCCAGGCCTATTAGCAGTGTGGGAAGGCAGAAAGGTGGCTCTGGGCAGGAGGAAGGCAGAAAGGCGGCTCTGGCCAGAGCAAAGGTGATGCCTCTAGCCAGGGGAAGGAAGGCCCATTCTTGCACAAATCTTCGTGCATCAGGTCTCTAGTACTGTAATAATCATGTATGGTATCAGATGGGTACTAGACTTACTTGAATGAATACCTCCTAAGTTATGTAAGTGTCTAATCACAGTGTTGTACATCTGAAACTAATATATTATGGTATATCAACTGTAATTTTAAAATGTTTTAAAGAAAGAAAGCATGATTCACTTATCCCAAACACCTCTTTGTAGCCAAACACCAGGACTCATCCCTGCCACAATAGAACATGTCTAAAAGGTTCCCCCATAAGTCCAGATGTCCTGCTGACCCTGCCCATAACTATCAGTGAGGTTCTTGACCAAGGCCTCACTTCCCCTGTATGCAATGACAGCCACGCTGACCAGGGGTCTTGACCTCCCATTGCAGCCATAGCCAAGCCTCAGGCACACCATGGAGAAGTTTCTGATTGCACCATCACAAGAGAGCGTGTTCCTTCTATGGGGTTTGAGGTCATAATTTTGCACAGACATCAGCATCCATTGGAGATCATCTGCACCTGCCATTCTACTGACTCCCTGAATCCTTTGCTCTTGCCATCACCTCCCTTTCCCATGCTCACCTTTTATGTCCTAGACAGGCCTCCTTCCCTGGTCTGCAGGGAGCCTTTGTGAGAATTAAAGAGAGCCCAGGATGGCAGGGTGTGGGTGAGGAAGATGCCTGATAAGCTAATGGCACCTCCATGAGAATTAGGAAGAGTGGCCTTTCCTCAGCTGGCAACCCTGTGCCACAGCCCTTCTCCCCCCTAATTAGATTCTACTTATTGAATTCAAGTCCATTTTCTGGGAAACTGCCAGGTGCCAAGATCTCTGGGCTTAAGGACAGGAATAAGAAGGGCTGTAGCTAAGGCGGGAGCTAGAGTTAGGAGGAGGAAGCTCACGGAGCCACCACAGCCCAAGGACCAGAGTTGTTTTGTTCCTCTCAGGCTGGATTTGATGGCGGCAGGTGGTGGGGAGCTCAGGAGGGGTGCTGCCTGCCACCTGCACTGGCCCAGGAGTGATTCGTGCCAGAAAGAATGTGAAGTGACTCCATGCCCAGGGGAAAACATAAGCAAAGGCGACATGGCAGATTTAGAGAGTGGTGAGTTTTCAGTGCAGGGGCAGGAAAAGGAGAGAGGCCTTCTGTGTCAGGCTGAGGCCCCAAAACCACAGGGTCACTACAGGGGACAGTGCAGGCACTTGCAGATGATCCAGTGCTGTAATGAAGGGACTGCAGCAGCAGCCACCCTGAGCTCCTGGTGAAACTCCACAGGGTATCCAACATGAAAAGGACGCCAGGGCAGGGGCAAGTCACTGTTCTGGCATTCCCAGCTTATGTGCCCCGGGCCAGCAGCAACCTTTCTAGACTTCACCAGTTAACTTCCATGTGTCCAAAACGGAAACCATCCCCATACACCACAATATTTTGAATTGAATTTTAAAAATCCACCACTTGCGTCTATAGATGCTTATGGCGTCCAAAGGATTAAACTTTTGTCAACCAGAAGACAGGAAAGCTGGACTGGGACATCTAATGTTTCCTCTCTGTCTGAAGTTCAACAGGTCTTTGCTCTTCAAAATCTAGCTCCAATCCTGTCCCCAGTGGCTCTAACCTCACTCCATTACCGATTTAACACATAACGCAACACACTGCAGAGGGCCAACAGGAACAAAAAAATCCCACATAAATATCGGGTGCAAAACTCTAAATAAAAAAAGCTGAGACACCAGAAAGATTGGCTGTTTCCCTTCTAGAAGTCACCAAAAGCCTTCAAATTACCAAATCTCTTCATTCGGACTGTCTATGCCAAGGAATTATGCAGGTTTCTTAGGAACAAAATGACACTTGCATTCTTCCCTAAACTAGGAATATTTTTAAATAATATATTAAAATAAGCACAGGCTTGTTCCCAAAGTGTATTTTTCCACTGCAAAAACCCCAGAAACTTCAGAATCAATTTCCTCATGAAGTCAACCCATAGGAAAGACTAGCCTGCTGACCACCGTTGTGGTACAAAGTCTAGGCTCTGGCGCAAACTGTAGTCCCTGGACCAGCGCTTCAGCATCACTGACTCAATCAGAATTTTCAGGGTACCCAGCGATTTCTGTTTGATGAAGGCCTGCAAGTGATCCTGCTGCCTGAACCAGAACAGTGTTCAAGGTTAGTAAGCCAAAAAAGACTACAAAATAAAGTCAACATACCTGGCTCCAAAGATGTCTTTTTTGGCGAGATCAATTCCAGAAACAACCTTCACTCTCAAAACACGTGATTCTCCCTGTTGGAGGGGAAAAAAAAATTTAAATAATGGACTTCAATGGGTCACACTCTCACCCAGTATGCAGTCAAGGATTCCTCTTCAGGCCAGAACTGAAATACAGAGCAAACCAATTCAAGCATAGGCTGCTGCTCCCTACACTGAAATTCTAAAAGCTACATTCCAGCTCAAAATTCTGATGATCCTAGCAATTCGAAGCTTCCAGATGAACTGAGCACAAGTTTGATTTAAACTAGGTCATGCAGATCAATTTATTTTTGCACTAATAGGAAGGATTTCCCAGTTGTGCCAAGAAACAACCGCACACATGAAACCACCTAGATAAATGCCCAAATGCAACAAGGCACCATAAATTTAGTAAATAAACCCTCTTTTGGGGTGTGTGTATTTATATGAATGGCCTGAGATAGAAAAGAATTTCATGTGGTAAAATAGTTCTTCAACATTATGGTTTCAGAAGGTCAGCGCTGACAAGCAAACATAATTCCTCAGTTCCGATAAAAAGACCATCCTAAATGGAAACCTTCCCCAATCATCTCAGAAATCATTCATTCATGCATCTGCTTATTCATGCATTCATTCCAACATTTTCCAAGCAGCTCCCATGCGTCTGGCATTGAGCTAGACCTTGAAATACAGGCATTAACATGCTTATGGTCTGTTCAATGACAAGGAGACCATCGTGCAGGACCCCGTGATGGCACTGGCCAAAGGACATGGGTTGGAGAAGTAGTTAAGGCTAAGACATTCAGAAAAGATGAGCAGGCTCAGAAGGAGGTGGCAGTCAGAAGTCCAGGATAATTCTCACATTTCTAGTTTGGGTCACTACTAGTAAGTCTTAACCTAAATTAACATAGAAGGTTAAGTTGAATTCAAGGAGACTATGAAACAACCAGTTGGGGAAAAAATAAATGAATAAATTGATAAATGGGAGAGATGTCCAGTCTGGGATAGACCTGGGAGTTATTCATGTAGAGTTGGTAGTTACAAGTTGGTAGTTGGAGGTCTGTGGAAAGTTATCAAAAAAGAATGGGGACGAGGGAGATGGCAAGAGATGAAGCCCTTCGGGACATATGCACTAAGGAGGAAGAGAAAAGTACATACTACTATGAAATTCATCTACCCCATGTTTAGTAAAAAGCTAGGCTGGAAAAGAAAACCTAAATGACTATGTAGATCATGTCATGTAAAAGGGAAATAAAACATGAAGAGACCAGGAGATTGAAGCTTTGTCAATCAGCCACCGGATCAAACAGGCATAAGGTGCCATCAGACCCAGCACAGTAATCATTTACGTTCCAGGATTCTTCCAGCCATTCAACCACTCGCCACCATCCAGCCTGACACAAGGCTGCTCACACACAGACACAGCAGGGCACCAGTATGGTTCAGAGAAGCTTCTCGACCTGTGTGTGCTTACGATCACTTGCGAACGAGGCCTGCACCCACGTCTGGCAGGATGGAATGTGTTTGGCAGACTTCACAAGAGGATTAAGACAAGTCAAGAATAACTACTACATGTCAGAGTGTCCCCAACTGTTCATTAAAGCCCCGAGTCCTGTGCTCCTCCCTTTGTTCCTGTAACTGCCCAATTGACTGCCCTGGCCTTGCTCTTACACACTCACCTCACAGGCCCTTGTCAAGGATTCCTTCTCAGCACAGATGTTGTCTTGGGTAATATTTGGCTCTGTTCTGTCTCTCACAGCAGGCATCTCCCATGGTCAACTCAATCAAGGAATGTCACCGTGAAAGTATTTTTTACACATTGATCCCAATTTGGCAACACACCTGCATAGAGTTCACAGCACACCTGGGAAACGTTTACGGCCCACTAGTGTCATAGCATATAAACTGAGAACCATGGGTTAAAATGAAATCCTAGCCTGCCAGCTAAGAGGTTGAAGACTTTTACTTGAGATGCAGTGAGGAATCATTCAGAAGAAGAAATGGAGGACAGGGAATGGATTGTCTATGTCTCCTTGCTAAGCAGTTACTCCTGATAACCGACGCAGGCTGAGCAGCAGATCAGTTTCCACACCTAGCCTTGCACTTGGGACTAATTTGAGGGAGAAAAAGAAGGTACTGTGTTTAGGATGGAAACCAAGATCTAGTCACCAGTCACATCAGAAAACAATAACCTGGTAAGAAACGACCTCTTTGTCTCGTACCCCTTGGAATTCTCAGAAATCCATACACAAACTGGGTATGGGCTCGACTGAACCTTGTCTGGGTTTGAAGAAATAGGATAAACCCAGCTAATACCTGGTTGTCTTAGGTTCACATTAACATTGCTTACATGTTCTTACATTGGGTAGATGGAGCTACAAAGGCATACATTTTAAAATCAGCAAACATTAATAAATGAATAAAAAATAGATGTAAGTAAAGGGATAACTAAAATTTTTACAGAAATTGATTTACTCATTTAGTAGGCATGAGCACCAGTTCTAAGATCTAGGGATACAATATGGAGAAAACACCTCACCCTACCCGTCCCACATCCTAGTGTTACTGAGAGTGCATTATATAAGAGCTCTCAACTATATCAGCAAACACATCAGGAGAATCTGCAGGCCATGTAGAAATATAGAATGGTAATAATTTTAAGTGCTTTATTGAGCACTTAAACATTTTGTACACACACCCTTTCACTAAACAAATCCTCACTTAGTAATCAATCCTAAGAAAATAAGCACAGGTATATACTGAACACAAACCAAAAAAAAACTAGCTAAAAGGACCATCCCCACAGCATTTTTTTAAGTGACAGAAATCTAAAAATCTCACTAAAGTGGACAACTAACTGTTTATAGCAATTCAGTGCAATGGGCTACAGTATAGTCATTAGAAATATGTGTGAATCGCAACAACCTTCATTCATTCCAGAAGTATTTATTAAGTTCCCACCATCGTGTGCCAGACTCTTGACCTGGGGGGTATGGATGTGAGCAAGATGGAGTTCCAGCCTCAAGGAACTCACAATCTAGAAGACAGACAGACAGAAATATAAAACACAACACAAACAAACAAGCAGGGTAATTTCTGAGATTAAGTGCTTTTATGGCAATTAAATATAAGCAACTAAGTAGAGGGAAACGGGGAGCTATTTATATCTGGTGGTCAGAAAAGGCCTCTTTGGAGAGGAGACACTTGAACTGAAACTTGAAGGAGATAGAGGGTGGTCATGGGGGAGGGCAGGTCATGCAGGGGTGCCAGCAAGTCCCAAGGCCTGGGGGGAGCAAGTCTGGCCCTTACAGGGGGAGGCCAGCATGGCACAGTGGAGCCAGAGATGTGAAGCCAGCCTCCTTTGATCGAGAGTGGGCATTATTCCAACACACTCCCTCTCCGCAATGCCCCCTTGGAAAGTTTCAAGTAGGAGAATGACAAAATTTGAAGGTTTTGAAAGACCACTTTGGGTTTTTAGGAGAATGGACTCTTAGAGAATAAAAGCAGAGGAGTGAGACCAATTAAAAAGAAATCTGGCAAGAGATGGTAAGCTTTGCATAGGATAGAGATGTGATTAGATTTAGCATACAAAGAAATGTTTGAAATAAACTATATGGTTAAAACAAAAGTTTCCAACGATTTCTACAAATGAGTTTAGAGACCAGCAAGTTGTTCAACAAGATGTCTCCCTTTTCCATTTAAACCCCAACTAAACTACATTTCCCAGCATTCCTTATAGCTATGTGACTACATTCTGGCCAATAAGACATGGACAGAAATGATGTGGGCATTTTCCAGACCAGGCCTATACACCCCTCCCACTCATCATCCCTCATTCTCTCCCCATCGTCCAGCTCAATGAAGAAGATCCTGGAGGCCCAGGAGGGAAAACTCCAGGAAGGGAGTGAATAGAACAGAGCTTCCCCCCACCCCACCTGCTCCCTCCACCATCACCTACTGACTCTACCCAGACAGTGAGCTGAAAATAGACTTGTACTGTTTATTGCCACTAAAAACTGTTAACTTATCATAGTCAACATAATCTCATTTTGAAATAAATATCAATTATCTGCACAGAAAAAGACCCAGAAAGGGTGATGTCAATAGCAACTGCCTCTGGGTAACAAATAACTTCTTTTTGCTTACCTGCTTTTTTCTTTCGGAAACATTATTTTTGTTTGGAAAAGAATTTTTTGTAGAAACTTCAGAAAATACAGACGAAAAAAAGAACAAATTAAAATCACAGGTTTAGAAATCCAGGCTTTGTATTTTTTAAAATAAATAAACCTTGTCATGAGAAAAACAAACCTACAAATTATATTTTAGCTAACTCTCAAAGGTATAGAGCTATATATTTGGAAGACGTGAACAGGGTTCTCTTATATAACTGTAGGCATTAGCTTGGAGATAAAAGGGAGAGAGACAGAGGCTTTAGTGATTACTAACTATTTAAAAACACCTATTGCAGGAAATTTACTTCTCTCTGAAGTTAAGGGCAGGGAGCAGGAAAGAGAATGTTACTCTATGAAATTAATTTTTATAAATGGAGTTCAGACATATAGCAAAAACACAGCACAGTGTGGACACATGTATAAAAAATAATGAACACCTCTTTAAGCCCAAGGAGTGCTTAGTGTGAGCTTGCAAGTGTTATGGATAAAAAAGTCTTATCTTTGTTTCCTCCAAATAACAAGCTTGCATACAGATAAGCAACCATCGTCATTCTGTAAGGTAACACATGACCAGGTGTGTGACTAATTGGTGTGGGCCCCAAGCGGACCAACTGTATTTCCTGAAGCATTTTATTACTTTCATAAAACCGACAGATGACATTTTGGTCCCTAGTTATGAGTCCAGGAGATAAATATTTAACTAAGGTGGCTTATGACACTGGAAATATTACTCGGAGATAGAATGTACAACACAGAGAAAGCACAGCACAGAAGAGGTGAGGCTGGATGACCACAGGCATCCTCATGATTTCAGTGTCTCTTGCCATTACTATGACTCCATTTTGCCCTGTTACTGAGTAACAGGGATGATCCTATGTATCTGACATGTGCTTTTCTTTTTCACTGAGTTTTCTAATTCTTCATCAAGTCATAAAACAGGGTAAGGTGCCCAAGCCATAAACGAATGGCATAGAGGAAGTCCCACCTAGGTGGTATTCTGAAGGCTCAATTGTAAGACAGCCTGTGTATAAAAAGTTACCAGATTCTCATGCCTACCCACAAAGCCTATTGCACAATTTATCCAGCTGTTCCTATGGCAAAATAAATCTCAAGTTCCAACTCAAAACAAGATACTCAAATTTACCTTTTCTCCTATGGATGTGCCTTGAGAAGGTACTTATGTTTGATCCCTTATTCATCACAATGGCAGCTAAGGAATAAGGGATCCCCCTTCCCACCTCAACCCCCTAAAAAAGTGATATCTGGCCTGGGAAACAGTGTTCTATCCACACGGGGATCCACTGTGACCCTAGGTGTCACATATACCAGATGTCCACATGGAGAAGGAAGTCCTAAGTCAGGGACTTGAACATCTTGATCCTTCTCCCCTAAATCAATTTATGTGTTTACCTTCCACAGTCTACCTTATATTTATACTTCTAGCTATTATCCATAACACTTGCAGGCTCACACTAAGCACTACCTGGGTTTAAAGAGGTAGTCATTATTTTTTATACATATGTCTACACTGTGCCTGCTACATAGAAGACACTGTTAATCTTCCCAGTCCTCCCTGCTCTTGCCCCAACTATGAAACAAAATTCAGTTCCATACTTTTTTTTAACTGAAAAATTTAAAAAAATATATTTTTATTTACTTTTAGATAGAGGGAAAGAAACAAGGAGAGGGAGAGAGAGAGAGACACCAATTGGCTGTCTGCTACACACCCCCTTATGGGGATCAAGCCTGCAACCCAGACATGTGCCTTAATCAGGAACTGAATCAGAGACTTCTTGGTGCATAGGTGATGCTCAATCGCTAAGCCACACCGGCTGGGCGCTGTTCCACACATTTTTAAAATATCCTGCACTATCATATCCCCAACCTCATCCTACATTCTCATCATCACCCACTCTTGCTATATCCTGTCCTTTCCATACCATTTCCCAACCTCTACACCTTGCCCCTCTTCACTCTCTTGATGGGTTCCCCCACTTTACATGGAGGACCCCTCTTCAATTTTATCACTCAGTTCTCCACTTTGGCCTTCTAATGACAATTCAACAAAAATGACATTCAAACATTGTGCAGGCAAAAAGGAGGGTCCCAAAACTGAACAAGGCACATTCTTCTCTGCCCAAAGGGCTTACAATCAACTGTGGAGATTAGATAAACACATACTTAAAATATACCTAAAACACAGGGGTGAAATAGAGACATAAGACGTGTGTGGTGAGAACAAAGATCAGGATGGAAAATACGTCCAGCTCAAGCTCAGCTGATACCCATGGCAGCAAAGGGCCTAGCCCACAGAACCATCCACTAATGCTATCCACCACTGTCAGTCCAACACTGTTATTCTAAATGAGCAAGTCCCAAGAACATTAATTCCAGAAAAACATTTTGCAGAAATGTAGGACTCAACCTTTACTAGATCATGGCTATTAATATATCAAGTGGTCAAAACCGGTTTGGCTCAGTGGATAGAGCGCTGATCTGCGACTGAAAGGTCCCAGGTTCGATTCCGGTCAAGGGCATGTATCCTGGTTGCAAGCACATTCCCCAGTAGGGGGGTGTGCAGGAGGCGGCTGATCGATGTCTCTCTCTCATCGATGTTTCTAACTCTCTATCCCTCTCCCTTTAAAAAAAAACCAACAACACAAAAACAAAAAACAAACCCATAACCTTTAAAACATATATATATATATACATATATATATATATATATATATATATATATATATATATATATCAATCAAGTGGAAAAGTCAACAAAGGGTAAGAAGTAAAAGATGACCTTCTAGAGTAGCGTTTCTCAACCTGTGGGTCGAGACCCCTTTGGGAATCGAATGACCCTTTCACATGGGGTCACCTAAGACCGTCGGAAAATGCACATATTTACATCACGATGCATAACAGTAGCAAAATTTCATGGTTGGGGGTCACCACCACATGAGGAACTGTATGCAAGGGGTCGCGGCCTTAGGAAGGTTGAAAACCACTGTTCTAGGCAAAATTTTAATCGTAATGATCAAAGTGACTAAATTTCAGTAATTATGTTGTATGGCTTTAAAATGTCTACACATCTATAATCTTTCAAGAGGTGGGGCTTAATATTCCTCCCTCACCTGGGATTTAGGGACTTCTTTCTAATAAACAAAAGCCTGGCCCAGTGTGGCTCAATGGTTGAGAATCCACCTTTGAACCAGGAGGTCACGCTTCAATTCCTTTTCAGGGCACATACCTGGGTTGTAATCTTGATCCTCTATAAGGGCGCACAGGAGGCAGCTGATCAATTATTCTCTCTCTCTCTCTCTCTCTCTCTCTCTCTCTCTCTCTCTCTCTCTCTCCTTCCTCCCTCCTTCTTTTCCTCCCTCTGAAATCAATAAAATCATTTTTTTAAAACAGAATATGGAGGAGGTGAGAGTGCATGACTTTGAAGATTAGGTCATAAAGGCATTGTAGCTTGTTTTTTTTCTCTCTCAAATCAATCAATACAATTTTTTGAGGAGTCATCCTGTACACCAAACATGGATTGCAGGTTTAATTCTCAGGGCACATATCCAGGTTGGAGGTTTGGTCAGAGTGCTAATCCTTGTTTCTCTCTCTACTAAAATCAATAAAAACATATCCTCTGGTCAGGATTTAAAAAATAAAAGACATGGCATTTTAAAGGCAGAATTAACAGAACATGGTGACATGCTCAATTTAAGTGCAGTGTGTGTATTATTTTCAAAAAGTTTGACATCTGATGCCTTGTAAGTACAGTAACATTTGAAACTGAAGCAACTCCAGAAAGTTTAGGCTACTTGACCTTAAGTATAAACATTTTAAATTCTAAAATGATGATGATAACATTAGAGAGACACTGCTTTGTTGTTCCACTTATCTTTGCATTCATTGGTTTATTCTTGTATGTGCCCTGACCAGAGATCAAACCACAGACCTAGATCGGTGTAACAGGATGGCACTCTAATCAGCTGAGCTACTCAGCCAGGACCAATCTTTCTAAAATGTCTCTTCTCTACTGCACCAGTGTGACCTCCCCAGGGACCAATGGATCAGACTGAAACTCCTCGGCCTGGCATTGACAACTCACCACTACCAGCTCTATTCCCAAAGTACCTGCACTCTTCACAAAGACGCAGTCCCTTTCTTCCTTGGGCTTTCCCGCACAGCACCCATTCTCCCCAATGGTCAGCTCAGGTCCATGCAGTCCTTCCACCAGAAGTGCCTCCTCTGTGCTGGAGGCAGTACGCGGAATAAGGAGTCAGTAAGACACAGTCCAAGCCCACAGGAATGTGTGTGCTGTGTTATCAGAGCATACACACACACAAGTAATTACAAGATGACACAGTGAGTTTAATAACAGCAATGGGTGGATTATGGAACTCAGACGAGGAAGAAATTAACCTGCGAGGGGGTTTGGAGAGGGAAATGGAGCAGAACGTTGAGGAAAGCCCCGGATGAGCAGGCATTTGAGCCAGGCCTTGAGACAATCGGGCACCTGGACATGGGGATGATCTGAGTGCTGGAAGTGGGTGAGGGGAATAGCTGCCCGGGCCTGCCTGGACGTGTCCTCTGGGCTGTGAAGGGCACACATAACTAAGCAGGTGAGTGGCGGGCTCATTGAAGACATGAGCAAAGAACAGACGGAAGGGAGTAAATCCAGAGAGAGGAGGGCGGGGACACACGGTTGGCTCACTGTCTGGCAGATGGAAGACCCGTGACTGGTTCCAAAGCTATTCCTGGGGGAGCAGAACGGCTCGGGACAGACTGGCTCTGCTCTGCAAGGCAAAGGAGAAGACAGCAACTCACATCTCCAGTTTCGATGTGAGTGGGGGCTGGTGATCTCAGTTGATAGAAAATAAAGCAAGAAGAGTGGGTCCAAAGCTATGGGAAAGAAAAGAAGCTGGGTTTCTTGATAGAAGAAACCCCAGGTGCAGGTAGCGATGTCCAAAGGGCAGTTAGAAGTCAGAAACCAGAGCTGGGTCCAGAGGTCAGAAATGGACACCCTGTCTGGGAAACCACCACCTTCCTCTAGGCCTTCCTTCAGACCAGCCATTTAACTTGGGCACTTACTAAGTAACAAATCACAGTAGTCTCTTTTCTTTGCAGGGAAGTCTTATCTTCTCAACTAAACTCTAAGCCTGCACTGCCCAATATGGTCGCCACTAGCTAAATTTAATTTAAATATGTCATTAAGATTAAAATCTATTTCCTTGGTAACATTAGTCACATTTCCAGTGCTCAATAGCCACACATGTTTAGTGGCTGCTGCATTGGTCAACGCAGCTAGAGGACATTTCTACAGTCATAGAAGGGCCCAGTGGATGGTGCGGCTCCAGGGCACCACCTCACATGTAACATGCAGGAATGCTGTAGATCTGAATAATCTCTGAGGCAGGCTGTACTGCAATAAGGTTCCAAGGTCAAAGTTTCCTCTAAAATATTAAAGACTGACATGCATGCAAATTGAGTGTCTATAAATCAATAGTATCTGTAAGATCTAATTAAGCAAATACAGT
>PVJN01036709.1:0-21103 GCA_004026805.1 Lasiurus borealis | reverse complement strand
GGCGCTGCCGAAAGTCTGCCTACACTTAGCCTGCTTTGCCGCTGTGGCCCGCTGGGGCGGAGACAGAACGTGACGTCCGCACTGTGAATGGACCGCAAGTGTGCACTGCCTGCCTGCCGCCCGCCCGCCCGCCCGCCCGCCGCCTCATCCGCTTCATCCATCGCTCGCGGCCCGCCTCCCCCCCTCCCGCAACCCTCCCTCGCTCTGCCTCCCGCCTCTCGGCTCCCTTTCCGACTCCTTCAGCTCATCACCCCTCCTCCCTGCACCCAGGGGTCACTCGGCAGAAACGGGGCTCCCTCCGATCCGTGGGCGGGCAGAAAGCCACCAGCCGCTGGTGGCACTTGAGCCGGCAGGCGGCCTGGGGCCTGGCAGGAGGACAGGGAATTGGCCCAGACTGTCCCCGCCCCAAATACCATCCCCCCCCACCTCACCTGGCCAGAGGCCCTCAGGGACTCTCAGGCTCCCAGAGCTCTGAGCAGATGTGCGCCCACCTGCCCGCGGTTAGCCTGGGAAGATCAGAGCGAGCTGGTGTCTCTAGACCCCCTCCTGGTGGAGGTTCCTGTCCCTCGCCCCCCCCCACCTCCGTCCCCACAGCCTGGAGGCAGGGCAGGTCCCGGGAGAGGCACATCAGTCCGTGGTCACCAGCCAACCGGCGGTCCATGAGGTCCGAAAGGTGGCACTTCTGACCCCCGGGCTGGAGACACAGGTGCGGCTTTAGAGTTCTCCCACGATCCTGGGAGGCAGGCCGGCCGGCCGGCCCCGATCCGAGCCCTCTCTGCCCGAGCACTGGAGCCCCTGGGCCCCGGTCTCCCGGTGCGGCCTGCACCCTTCCTGCCGGCCCTTTACCCATCCCCCGGGTCCAGAGGCGTGGCCGGCCCATGGCCCCCTCGTGGCGGGAGTTTCCACAGGACAGGGAGGCTCTGCGCCTGCACAGGGCTGGCGCCTACAGATGTGCGGTCCTGCCTGGACCCTGCCTTGCTGGGTGGGGGGGGCTGGAGGGTCCCCCTGGGCTACAGATGAGGAAGGAGAGCTCTGGGTGGGCCGGGCACCTGCCCCAGGTGTCCCAGAGCGGGGGGTGGTCCTGGGAGCCAGCTTTGGCCCCCAGAGCTGCTCAGGGCTTCCACCGTGGGTACCTCTTACCCCCCCAAGAAGGAACCAAATCCAACTCCTCCTGCGGCCAGCCCCCAGGCCTCCAGCTGCCCAAACGGCCAGCTGTCTGTGCCCAGAGACCCCGCCCGAGCCCCTGGCCTCTCCCATCCTGTCCTCCCTCCTTCCCTCCCTCGGCTCCTCTGTCCTCTGTCCTTCCTGCCTCCTTCCGGAGCCTTCCCGGGGTGTGTGTGCGTGTGAGACCGTGGAGCGCTGTCTGCCGTCCTGTCTGTGTCCTCCCCACAGCACACGTGCATGTGGCCGTCCCCCCGACAGACACCCACTCTGATCCCCCCGAGCCGCTGCCCGCGCTGGGCCGCCCGGAGGCCCCCCCCAGCCGGGGCTTGCGGAGATGGGGCCCCCGGGGCCGTGGGGGGACCCGCCCCCCAGCCGGCGAGGAGCGAGGCGCCAGGCCGGTGCTCCCGCGAGCGGGGGCGGGCGGCGCGGGCCGGCCGGGCGCTGACCCCCTTTTTCCGCACGCCAGATGAGAGCTCCGAGGACGAGGGCGCGGACAAGCTGGAGGAGGAGGAGGACGAGGCCGAGGCCGGCGGCCGCTACCGGCTGGGCGCCCGGGACCGAGCCCTGTCGCCGGGCCTGGAGGAGAGCGGGCTGGGCCTGCTGGCCCGCTTCGCCGCCAGCGCCCTGCCCAGCCCCACCGTGGGGCCGTCCCTGTCGGTGGTGCAGCTGGAGGCCAAGCAGAAGGCGCGCAAGAAGGAGGAGCGGCAGAGCCTGATGGGTGAGTGGGGGCAGCGCCGCCTGCAGGTGAGGACGCTGAGGCTCCGGGCAGGGGGGGCCCCAAGTGCTGAGGCTGGTGACGTGGGCCCCCAAAGCGGGCAGAGTGACCTTCAGCTCAACACGGCCTGACCCGCCCTCTCAGTTGCAGTTCTGGGAAGTGGGAGCCTCTGATCTGCATGGAGGCAGGGGGAGAGGGGCTGTGCGGGGGGTCCGAGACCCAGCTCGGCGAGCCCAGGAGCCCACTCCTGCCCCATGAGAGACACGGGAGCTGGCCGAGCACGCAGAGGGCGGACAGGAGCAGGGCACGCCGCCCGGGCCGGGCTGAGGGGTCGGCCCGCTGTCTGTCAGGCTGGCTGTCCGCTCTCCTTGGTCCCCCTCGGCCTGGACCCCCCCGAAGGACATCCTGGGCCCCCCACGCTGTGGCCGTCACCAGTAGCACTGCTGCAACATCCGTGTGCAACTTTGTGTGGCGCTAGGTTTCCAGCTCCGGTGGGTGCACACCTGGAGGCCTGGCTGCGGGCCGGGCGGGGCGAGAGCCGGGCGGGGAGGGAGCGTCTGGTTTGCAGGGAGCCGCACACCATGTCCTGAGTGGCTGCTCCACGTGGCCTCCCCCTCGGTGACGCTCTCGGTGCGCCCAGCCTCCCGGCGCGCCCAGCCTCCCGGCTCGCAGGCCGGGTCTTGGACGGGGAGTTGCCGGGGTCCTCGGTGTGCGATGTGTTCGCGTCATTTGTCTTTTCCGAATGACCCGGCGGAGCACCTTCTCAGGCGCTTGCTTACCTGCCATCGGGGTGTCTTCCTCCAAGTGCTGGCAAGGTTTGGGGCCCACTTTTTAAAAAAAATATATATATATTTTTTAATTGATTTTAGAGAGGAAGTGAGAGGGAGAGAGAGAAACATCAGTAGATGAGAGAGAATCATTCATTGGCTGCCTCCTACACGCCCCCCACTGGGGATCCAGCTAGAAACCTGGGGGTGTGCCCTGAATGGGAATGGAACCGATGACCTCCTGGTTCCTGGGTCGACGCTCAGCCGCTGAACCACGCCGGCTGGGCCTGGGCCCGCTTTTTGGTCAGGTTGCTTGCTTTCTTGATGTGGATTGTAAGAGTTCCTTGTATGTCTTGGATAACAGTCCTTGATCGGTGGTGTCTTTGTGCAGATATTTCCCCTGTCTTGTCTTTTCATTCCTTGGTGACATTTCTTGCGAAGCAGGATTTGTAAATGGAGTGAGGTCCGGTGTATCAGTTCTTTCCCTCATGGGGTTGTGTCTAAAAATCCCCCTCCCCCCTAATCCCACAGACACCTAGATTTCCTTCAGGCTCCTTTTCTAGAAGCTTTATCGTTTGGCATTTTACGGCCTGCGATCCGTTTTGAGTTAATTTTTGTGAAGGGAGTATGGTCTATGTCTGTTTCTGTTTTGTTTGTGGAAAATATATTTTTGTTGGTTTCAGAGAGAGAGGAAGAGAGAGAATTTCATCGATGATGAAAGAGGATCATCGATTGGCTGCCTGCTGCAATCCCCCCACTGGGGATGGGGCCCCCCACCTGGCCATGTGCCCTGAACGGGAATCAAACCGTGACCTCCTGGCTCATAGGCCGATGCCCCACCACTGAGTCCCGCCGACCGGCCAGGCGTTCTGTTGTTGTGTTTTTATCGCACGTGGAGGCCCAGCACCATTTGCTGAAAAGCCGTCTTTTCTCCGTTGTGTTGCCTTTGCTCCTTGGTCCAAGCTCTTTGACTCTATTTTGGGGTCTGTTTCTAGACTCTTCCTTCTGTCCCGTCGCTTTCCCTGCCTGTTCTTTTGCCAACACTGCACTGTAGCTTTACAGCAAGTCTTTTTTTTTTTTTTAACATGTTTTATTGATTTTTTACAGATAGGAAGGGAGAGGGAGAGAGAGCTAGAAACATCGACGAGAGAGAGACATCAGTCAGCCGCCTCCTGCACACCTCCTCCTGGGGATGTGCCCGCAACCAAGGTACATGCTCTTGACCGGAATCAAACCCGGAATCTTTCCGTCTGTAGGCTCGATCCGCTGAGCCACACGGGTTTCGGCAGCTTTGCTGCAGTAAGTCTTGAAGTCGGGTGGCAGCCGCCTCTGCCTCTGTTCCTCTCCTTCAGTATCGACCTGGCGACTCGGCGTCTTTGGCCTCCACGCAAACGTTAGAATTAATGTTGTCAGAATCCACGAGTGAGCCTCCCGGGCTTGGGGCTGGCTTGCGCTGACTCCGTAGGTGACGCTGGGAAGGACCTGACACCTCGACACTGTCAGGTCTGGGTAGCCATGAACATGGGATGGCTTCCTTTCCGGGGTCTGTTGAGGCGTCTGTGTGGCCTCCGTCCTGCGTTAATACGGTACATTATGTTGATTTGTTTCTTGTGGCCGGTCCTGCTCGGTCAGGACGTGTCACCTTTTCACACGTGTTTGGGTTACGCTCGCGTCGGTGTGTAGCTGCCGGCCTCCGGGCGGGTTAACCGCGCTCCCTCCTTGTTTAAAGGAGCAGCTCTTGCCCGATGTCGCCAGCGGGGCACGCGGCCTCTTGCTCACTGTTTTGGGGTTTCTCTTCCTCGCCCTCGGACAGCCGGGCTCTCTGCCTTACCTCTCTGTCCCCTCTTCCTCCTCTAAGCCTCATTCTTCGGGAGAAGACCGTGATGCTGGGTGGGAGTCAGGACACGGGCCCCGCTCCCAGCCCTGGCACCCCTTTCCCTGTCCCACCCCAGCACCCCGGCCGGGACCGGTTCCTCTGTCTCAGGCCGTTCATGTTGCCCCCCGCACCCCCATTTCAGAGGTATTTGTCCTCTGACCCTCCCCCTTCCTTCCCCCTGCCCCTCCCCCGTTTCCCCCTCCAGCTCCAGTCTCTCCTCCCACAGGGGTGTCGGTCTCACCACCGCCTGCCCCTGTGCAGTGACTGCAGAGTTTCTGCACATCTGGGCTGGGGGGGTGGGGGCTGTGGCGGGGTGCCGGCGGGGGGCTCCTTCCCTCTCCCCGCAGCAGAGCCGCAGCCTGTGATTTAGGGCGGCGCTCTAATCAGCCGTGAAAGCCCCCAGCTGCCTCCCCTGCCGCGGGAGGTCTGTTAACAAAAGATTAATTAACGGGATCATTAAGCTTTGCGAGTGGCTCCTTCCCCCAGTGTGCCCGTCCCTGTCCCCGCCGTCCCCGCCGTCCCCGCCATCCCTCTGTGGCCTGGCCGCCCGGAGCCCCTCGTGGGCGGCTGCCTGGGCCCGGGCCGGGCTTAGGCCGGCTCCTCCGCTCTGTGCTGAGCGTCTGGGGCAGCTCCTCTCGGGGTGGGGTCGGCTCTGGCTGTCACAGCTCTCCTGTCCCTGGGCACGGTCCTCCCCCCCCCATGGGCATGGTCCCTCGAGGTGGTATCAGCCCTCCTGTCCCCCAGCTCTGTCCCGGGCACGGTCCCCGGGGCACGGTCCCCCGGGGGTGGTGTCCGCCATACTGTCCCTCAGGGTGGTGTCAGCTCTGTCCCCAGCACGGTCCCTGGCTGCCGCTCTGGGCCAGCTCTGAGCCGCACGTGGGCTCCGGGAGGCCTGGGTGGGGAGCGGGGTCCCGGGCCGGAGCAGGTGGCCAGGCGCCCATGGACGGAGCCCGCGTGGTGAGGCCGTGGTGCCGGCGGCCAGCACAGAGGCCTCAGGGCGCCGCGCAGGTCTTCAGCGCAGTCCCCGGCGGAGGCCGGGCGAGGCGGGGCAGAGGGTGGCAGAGGCAGAGGCCCGGGGATGGGGACAGAGGGGCTGCTGGGGCTCAGGGGCCTTGTGGTCAGAGCCGGTGTGTCCCGGGCTGCCCCTCGGGTGTGGGGAGGCGAGGGCCGGCCTGCAGCTGAGAAGAGGGCTGGGCCCCGGGCAGCGAGGGTTCACGGGAGCCACCCCTGTGCGGGCAGTGGGTGCCGGGGCCTCCCCGCCCTGAGTGCGGCTCCAGGAAGCGGAGCAGCGGCCCCTGGTGGGTGGGGGATTTCTCCTGGGCTTCCCCCCACTTCCCGGGAGCTCTGTCCTGGGGGGGAGGGGACCCTCCCGCTCACCTGTCCGGGCTCTGGGGCTCAGGGGCACGGAGCAGGGGGGCAGCTCGCACACCCCGGCAGGAACGTCCGCACTCGGGGTCTGAGGCTCCGGGAGAGGGTGGCAGCAGCCGGGGCGGCCAGTGGGTTGGGGGAGGGGGCTGGCGGGCCTGCGGTCACAGGCATGTGGCCCGGTGAGTCCTCCTGCTCCTGAGCTCAGGCTCCTCCCCCGCGGGCAGAGGGCTCCCTGGGAGGAGGGCGGGCCCGGGCGGCGGGCTGGGTGGGAAGTGGGGGCCCCCGGAGCCCCGTCCACAGCCGCCTCCCTCCTCCCTCCCTGGTTCCTCCTCCAGGCACGGAGTTCGAGTACACGGACTCGGAGAGCGAGGTCAAGGTGCGGAACCGGTCGCCGGCCGGGCTGCTGCGGCCCAAGAAGGGCGTGGGGGAGCCGGGCCCCGCGCTGGCGCCCCCCGTGCCCGGGCCCCGGGGCCCCGGCCCCAGCAGCCCCGGCAAGGCCAAGGCGGCGGCCGAGAAGGGGCGCAAGGCCCGCCGGCCGCGGGGCCCCAAGGAGCCGGGCTTCGAGGCGGCGCCCGAGGCCAGCGACGACGACCTGTGGACGCGGCGGCGCAGCGAGCGCATCTTCCTGCACGACGCGGCCGCCGCCCCGGCCCCCAGCGCCGCGCCCGCCGCCAAGCCCGGCCGCGGCAAGGCCGGCCCGCCCAGCCCCCGCAAGGACCCGGGCCGCGCCAGGGACCGCAAGGAGCCCAGGAAGGTAGGAGCCCGGCCGGGTGGGAGGTGGCCCGGGGCCTGCGCTGCCCACGGGCCTCTGCCCTCGACTCAGTGACGTTCCCAACGTGTGTGTGTGTGTGTGTGTGAGTGTGTATGAGAGAGAGTGTGTGTGTGTGTGTGTGTGTGTGCGCACGCTAGCGTGTGTGAGGGGCATGAACCCCAAAGGGAACTGCAGTTACCGAATGCCACCCTCCCTCGGTCAGGCTGCCCCATGGGGCCTCTCCTGGCAGCACTGAGAGCCGCCCGCAGCACCCGTGGAGTGTGAGGTCCCTGTGGGACTGCCAGGCGCCACGGGCGGGGCTTCCGCTGGTGACAGCGTCCGGCACTGCAGGTCCCGCTGTGGCCGTGGCCTCTGCCCACCCTGACGGAGCACCCGGCTCCCCCGGCCGTGAGAGCGGACGGACGGGGTGCTCTGCCCGCTTGTGCGCAGGCTCCTTGGCCGAGGGCTCCCAGGCCCAGAGCTCGTGCTCTTTCCGCTCGGGCTGCTCAGAGCCCGGTGGCCAGGTGCCTCCCCGGCTTCAGGGGCCGAGTTCAGGCTCCAGCCAGTGGGCGGCCCCTGCGGCCTCCGCCCGGGCCTGCGGGGGACACGCTTACGGGACAGGGACCTAGAGGAGGCGCAGAAAGAGGGAGGCTGGGGTCACGGGGACGGCGAGGCAGGGCCGCAGCTGGGTCATGCCCAGGCACCCCTGGCTTCTTATCCGCTGACGCTTCCGGGGCCTCGACAGGAGGCGCTGGCCTGGGCTGGGGGAGCTGGGGGAGCGGGGCCGGTGCCTTCTCCCTGGGCACCGTGGTGCGTGGTTTGTTGTCGAGGGAAATCCCGGTTCCTGGCCTCACGACTCTGACCCTGGGGCCCAGTCGGTGTGGAGCCCACAGAGGGAGGCTCAGCCCTCCAATCGCCCCTCGGGGACGAGTTGCCGGCCCGGGTACCTGCTCCCGCGCTGGTCACCGGGGTTCCAGCCGCAGGTGTGCTGACCACTGGGCAGAGGTTTATTGTAGAGGACGCGGCTCAGAGCAGCCAGAGAGGCGCGCAGGCCAGGTCCGGGCTCAAGGCCACTGGCTCCTCTGCAGACCTCGCCCTCGGGGCTTAGGGGGGCTCCTGACGTAGACGTGAGCCACCGTGCTCTCAGCCTCCGGCCTCTCCTGTCCCCAGAGGAGGGACGAGAGCCGCCTCGCTGGAGCCCGCCCGAGGCCAGGGGGTTCCCAGGATTGGGGAGCGGGCGGGGGCGGGAGAGCAGCGGTGCATCTGGCCCCCGGCGCGCACAGACCGACGGCAGGGGCTCAGCAGCTGCTCCGCTGGTTCTGACCGGCCAGGGCACCGCGGCCAGAGGAGCTTGGCAGGTTTGGCAGGTCCACCGAGCTGGTCCCAGCCCCGCCACCGCCCTCTCGGCTCTCCCGGGCGGCCGGCGCCTGGGCTGGGGAGGACCAGGCTGGCCCAGTCGGTGTCCCGGGGACGCAGCAAGAGTCCGGCCAGAGCAGGGAAGGGATCGGCATCAGGAGAAGTCAGATGCGCATCCTGCCTCCCGCGCATGCCGCTGTGAGACGCGCCCGGGTCCTGGGTGAGGCGTGCGTTCCCGCTGCTGAGCTTTTCCTGTGCTTTTAGAGCGAGTGTTTCTAAGCGGCTGGAGAGCGTCCACCCTCTGGCCAGCCTGGTGCTTGCGAGCTCCGGGCTGCGGCCTTCCCGCGGCGTGATTTGGGGACGGTGGTCTTTCTGTGGCCATCGCCGTGGCAGCGAACGTATTTTTTTAATACATTTTATTGATTTTTTACAGAGGAAGGGAGAGGGATAGAGAGTTAGAAGCATCGATGAGAGAGGGACATCGCTTAGCTGCCTCCTGCACACCCTCCACTGGGGATGTGCCCGCAACCAAGGTCCCTGCCCTTGACCGGAATTGAACCCGGGACCCTTCAGTCTGCAGGCCGACGCTCTATCCACTGAGCCACACCGGTTTCAGCAGAGCGTGTGCTTTTTTTTTTTTTGGCTTTTCTCTTTAAAGAGCAGAAAGGCTTCTAGAAGGGGGAGCAGGTCCCAGTTCTGCCTGACGGACGGGAGGGGAAGCAGAGGGCGGGGGTAAAAGTCCACTCCGTGATGAGCGTCGGCCCACGCGCCGCAGGATTATGGGTGGTTTGGTCCTCGCCCCCTCAGGGTGCCTGCAAGAGGCAGCCGGCTGATATGTCTCTCTCATGTCAACGATTCCCCCCCCCTCTTTCCCTCCCTCCCTCCTTCCCTCCCTCCTTTCCATTATCTCTAAAAAAATCAATGGAGGAATATCTACCAGTGAGAACTAACCAGAAAAAGCACGTAACTGTGTAGCTGTCACCCCCCTTCCCTCGGGCGCACAAAGCCGTGCCCCCACGATGGGCTGCCCAGTAACAAGCGTTAGAGGGCGGAGGGGGACATACCCACACTAAAATCGCTCCTTGACCCCACGATGCCTTCTGACGTCAGAGACGTGAGCAGGGTTAAACGTGCATCAGACAGAAGCCCTGTGTGTGCCCACACCCGGACACCCGTCCCCCAGGGGGTGGAGCCGAGCCCCTGGCGTCCCTCTCAGTGCTCTCCTGCTGTTGTCATAGTGACCTCTGCTTGGTATCACATTGTCCGTTCTCCTCCTTCCACCTGCTCAGGCCTTTGGTTCGGGCGTGGGGTTGTGTGTGTGTGTCTCAAAGAGCATGAAGTGACCCCGCCCCCTCCCTGCCGCCCACTGCCCTCCTGGGTCACTCCCGCAAGTGTGTCCTTGTGTCCGCTTCCCTGGACAGTGCGTCTGCGGGAAGGTCCCACCGCGGTGACAGCTGGGTGTGGGGTTGCGAGAGCTATGGCCTGGGGCTGTGTCCTGGAGCTGTGACCTGGGGCTGTGGTCTGGGGGCTGGGCCTGGGGCCATGGCCTGAGCTGTGGCTGTGGCCTGAGGCCATCGTGGGCATTGAGTTGTCCCAGCTGCCAGTCTGATGGTGAAGCTGTGCACAGCCACGTGCCCTTGGGCCACGTCCAGTCCACCCCTCTCTCCCCCCCATTTCACCTGCTGGGCGTTGAGGGGTGTGGTCTCCCCTGGCCTCCGGGGCAGTGGGAAGGGACACGCCTCCCGGAAGTACCGGGCAGCAGCCGCCCCGGGCAGGAGAGGCCCACGACCCGCCGGCCCTGCCTCGCTCCGGCACCGCCGGGTGGTGAGCTTGGGAGGCCGCGTGGCGGCAGGGGGGCAGCTGTTCGGTGACGAGCGGCTCCTGAGGTTTGCCGCACGCTGGCCGGGGCCGCAGATGGGACTTTGGGTAAATTTCCACCTGGGTCTGAAAAACCCCGGTGTCTGCACAGCCCTCGCGCTCACAGGGGCGTGCGTGCTGGCGGAAGGTTCTGGAAGGGCTGGCCGCGCTCCTCGGGGCCCTGGCGCCTGCTGGGACAGGATAGCACACGCAGACACGCTCTACCGCGTCTTGGTGCTTCTTTTTTACCCAGCAACACACAGGGGCCGGGCGGCCTCCGGTTCTCGGACCGGAGAATAAGCCGCTCGTCCTCAGCTGTCACGGCTCCGTGCAATGACGCACGGCGGGTGGGAGCCGCCAGGCGGGGCCCCTCGCCCGCCCGCCCCCCACGTGCCTCTGTTGCTTCCTCCGCAGAAGAAGAAGGGGAAGGAGGGGGGCCCTGGAGCTGCCCTGCCTGCATCCCGCACGCCCGTCCTGCCCCCCGAGGCCCGGGGCCCTCACGCCGGCTCCCCGGCCGCCTCCACCAAGCGGAGCAAGGCCAAGGCCAAAGGGAAGGAGGTGAAGAAGGAGGTGAGGCTGCAGCGCCGGCCCCGGCCGTCTCCCCCCTGCCCCCCGGGCCCCCAGGCAGGCGGGTCTGTCCCGCACGGACGGCGTGTGCCGGGTGCCTGCCCCACCGCGGCCAGCCCGGCCATGGCACGCGGCGGCCTCAGTTTCCCTGAGGAGGGCACTGAGCGGCCTGCCTGGACGATGAGCCCAACGACAGCGCCCGCACGGGCGTCGCACGGAGCACGTGCAGGTCCCGCTCTGTACTCCCCCGGCCTCCTGGGGAGCCAGCCGGGGGGGCCCCCCCCCTGCACACACGCAGGCTCCGCTGTTGCCCGCCGCCCCGAGGTCCTGGGGCGCACCCCCGGCCGGCAGGCGGCGTGTGCCGTCCTAAGCCGCCGCCCCGCGTGTCCGTCCCCAGAGCCGGGGCAAGGGCGGCGCCGTGAGCAAGCTGATGGAGAGCATGGCGGCCGAGGAGGACTTCGAGCCCAACCAGGACTCCAGCTTCTCCGAGGACGAGCACCTGCCGCGCGGGGGCGCCGTGGAGCGCCCGCTCACCCCCGGTGAGTGCCCGCAAGGCCAGTGGCTGCGGCTGCGAGTACGGGGCTCGGGGGTTCCCGGGGACGTGGCCCCGGCCTGCGAGGGGCAGGGACTGAGCAGCAAAGGGTGGGGGCTGTGAGCGCATGTGCAAAGGCCCTGGGCATGGGGAGCCGCCAGGGAGCCAGTGAGCGAGGCCTGGGCTGGGCGGAGGCGAGGGGGCTTCTCCCCAAAGAAAGGTGG
Organism: Lasiurus borealis; assembly: GCA_004026805.1. Classification (NCBI taxonomy): domain Eukaryota; kingdom Metazoa; phylum Chordata; class Mammalia; order Chiroptera; family Vespertilionidae; genus Lasiurus; species Lasiurus borealis. The sequence continues at coordinate 9,926 of PVJN01036709.1, read as the reverse complement.
CTGCAGAGGCCGCCGTGGCAGTGTGGCCGGAGGGTTCTGAGTGAGCTCTCCGCTGCATCGAGGGCGAATGGCGGGGCGCTGGGCCAGGACGTCAGTTGGGGGGCTGTGGCCAGGATCCAGGGAGGGCTGCTGGGAGTGCAGGGAGGAGAGGGGCGGGGAGGGGGTGAGCAGGTTGGGAGGGGAAGTAGGTGGGTTGTGCAGCAGGTGGTTGAGCAGATGAGGAGGAACAAAGGGGTGCAGTGCAGACCGTGTGGGGAGCTGTCCCTGCACAGGGGAGCAGGGGCCGACCCCGAGTCAGCTTCTCTGACTGGGACTGGCAGTGCCTGGAGGCACTTGGCCCCAGGGGTATAGAGAGGGGAAGCGGGGAGACACGGGGGCGGAGACTGAGGACAGGGATTGGGTTGGGGCGTCGTGCGGAGCAACAGGAGGGCCCGGCCAGCCCCGCAGCACGTGGACATAAGGGGCATCGGGAGTGCGTCCGTCGGCACTGCTGTGTAACGTGTCTCCGTGTCCGTGGGGCGGAGCTGACTGGGCTGGGTTTGCTGACATGCTAATGGGATGGCCAGGGGTCTGCTGGTGCATGGACCCCTCGCTCCTCTGCACCAGGGGGCTGGCCAGCTGTGTCCTCGTGGCGTGTGCTGGCGGCTCAGGGCCAGTTGTGTCCCCGTGGCGTGTGCTGGCGGCTCAGGGCCAGTTGTGTCCCCGTGGCGTGTGCTGGAGGGTCGGGGAGAGCGGAGGCCGGTGAGGCCTTCTGGGACTGCAAGTCCGAGGTGCTGACGGGCGGCAGGGTGCTGACGACCCCGAGCCTCAGGCCCAGCTCAGGGTGGGGGTCCAGGGATGGGGAGGGGCAGCGTGTGTAGACTGAACCTTGGTCCACACCCCCGGGGGCCCCCCCAGAAGTGCACGCGGGCACGTCCCTGCACCAGCCTGTCTGGGCACACGTTGGCGACACGCTGCCCCGCAGGGTCCCGCGGGCACCTGTCCCCGGGCACTGGGCCGGCCTGGGGGGGGGGTCAGAGGGAGGTGGTCTGCAGCTGCCTCCCCGCCCTCCGCAGCCCCGCGCTCCTGCATCATCGACAAGGACGAGCTGAAGGATGGGCTGCGCGTGCTCATCCCCATGGACGACAAGCTGCTGTACGCCGGGCACGTGCAGACCGTGCACTCGCCAGACATGTGAGTGGCGCCGGGGCCGGGGGGCGGGGGCGGGGGCGGGGCCGGGGCCGGGGGCAGCGCCCCGAGCCGAGGGCCCTCCCCGTCCTGCATCCGGGCACTTTGCTGGACCCCCGGGGGCAGGCGGCTCCCCCTCTCTGAGCAGCTTCCCCGTAGAAGTGGGTGCATGGGATGGCGCCTCTCCGAGAGGGGAGAGGGTTCGGGGCTCAACAGGGAGGGGCAGGGAGCCAGAGGCTGGCTCGGACCTGCACCCCTCGTTGTACGGATGAGGAAACCGGGTCCAGAGGGGAGAGTCAGCCATGCCTTCCGCTCTGCGTCCTGTCCCAGTGGCCTGGGAGGAGGGACTGGTGCCGGCAGGGCAGGGGGGTCCCTGGAGGGTCCCACACTTGGCCAGCCCCCCCACCCTTGCCCTGGCCTTGCAGATACCGCGTGGTGGTGGAGGGGGAGCGCGGGAACCGGCCCCACATCTACTGCCTGGAGCAGCTGCTGCAGGAGGCGGTGAGGGCACCGGGCGAGGGGGCGAGGGGGCGAGGGGGGCGGGGGCTGGTCCTGGTCACCGCCTGGCGCTCAGTCCCTGCCCTTCCAGATCATCGACGTGCGGCCGGCCTCCACCCGCTTCTTGCCGCAAGGGACCAGGATCGCGGCGTACTGGAGCCAGCAGTACCGGTGCCTCTACCCGGGCACCGTGGTCCGAGGTGGGCTCCCCTCCCGGCACCACCACCCCCCACCTCCCAGTGTGTCCCTGACGCCCAGCTCCGGGGGCTCACGCATCCCGTCTTTCACTGCTCGTGGGTAACGGAGCGCTCACAGGCCGGGCGGGGGTCGGCCGGGGCTGTCCACACCGCCAGGCCGCGGCTCCCAGGTCTGCGGCGCACTCTGCTTGCGTCCTGCCGGCTCTCGGGGTCTGTGTTTCACCACCGTCACCCCTCTGGTCTGCTTCCGCTCTGTCATTTCCTTGGAGGCGCCACGAACTGGCGTGGGTCGCGTGGGAGTCCGACGGGTGGGCTGGGTCCGTGCTGGCCGCCGAAGCTGATGCGTGCGGCTGGCTTCCTGATGGTTTTACTTACTGTGAGCAGTTCGTCCTCACCCGCGGGTATTTTTCCCGTTGATTTGAGAGGGGGGGAAGGGAGGGGGAGACACATAGATTGGCTGCCTCCTGCCTGCGCCCGGACCAGGGCCCGGGATCGAGCCTGCCACCGAGGTCCATGCCCCGGACCGGGTTGGAACCCGGGACCCTTCAGGCCGAGGGCTGATGCGCAATCACGGAGCCAGCCTGGCCAGGGCGGCTTCCTCATGGTGTGCGGGCCACGGGGGGATGGAAGGCGGTTCTCAGTCTCCGTCCGCTGGCACCGCTGCCACGTGGTCTGAGGAGTTCAAGGTGCGATTGCCCCCGGCGTTGGGAGACCTGGGTTTCTGTCCGGAAACTTCTAGGATCTTCTCATTTTTCCTGGATGGAATTTCCTGTGGGCTGTGTGTACGTGTGTGTGTGTGCTTGGTGTGTTGGTTGTAATTTGTGTGGTTTCTGTGTGTTGTATGTGTATAGTGTGTGATGTGTGTATGGCGTGTGGTGTGTGTGAGGTATATGTATGGTTTATGGTGTGTGTATGGTGTGTGTGTGGTGTGTGTGAGGTGTGTGTATGCGCTGTATGTGGTGTGTGTGGTGTGTGTATGGTTTATGGTGTGTGTGGTATGTGTGGTGTGTGTGGTGTGTGTGCCATATGTGGTGTGTGTATGGTGTGTGTGTGTGGTGTGTGCTGTCGCATGCTGGGTGGTGGTGGGGCGGGGGGACCGGAAGCACGTGGCTCTGCTCTGGGAGCTCTGCTTCTCGGGGTCCCGCCTGTCGCTCTCCGGCTGCCAGAGCTCGCCGTCCGCCGGCCTCGCTGCGTCATCTCCTCCGTCACTGTCCGCTCACCCCGCCCTCAGTTTGGGGAGATTGCCTCCATGCATCACCTAGCCCTCCTGGTCTGTGGAAACTTTAGAATGTCTGGGGCCATTTTTACTTTAAAGGACGCTTTTATTTATGTCCGAGGAAGGGAGAGGGATAGAGGGTTAGAAACATCGATGAGAGAGAGACATCGATCAGCCGCCCAGGATACATGCCCTTGACCGGAATCGAACCTGGAACCTTTCAGGCCGATGGTCTATCCACTGAGCCACACCACCGGTTTCGGCGCCATTTTTACTTTAAAGGATGTTTTTATGTATGTCAGAGGAAGGACATGGGAGAGGGATAGAAACATCCCTGATGAGAGAATCCTGGACCCGTGCCCCCTGCCCGTCCCTCCCTCCCCCCAGGGATGGAACCCACACGTGGGCGCCCTGACCAGATTGAACCGTGACCTCCAGGTTCATGGGTTGATGCTCAGCCAGGGAGCCCGCCGCCGGCCATTTTGTTCCTGTGGCTTCCCTCCTCTGGTTCCCCTCCCGCGGTGGTCCCGTCCTTTCCCGAGGCCGCACCCGGTCTGCCTGCCTGAGCGGGTCCCCGTGAGCTGGGCGAGCGGATCGGAGCGTGGAGACGGGGCCTTGGACGGTGGCCGGCAGGCCTTGCCCGGGTCCCAGGTGCCAGCGCCTCTCTCCCGTCCGCCTTGGGGTCCGGGCTTAGGCCTGGCTCTCGGGGCTGGGGCTGCAGGTGACTTCCTGTCCCCCCACCGGCGTGGCGCCCCCTGCCCTCCGCTGTGCCAGCCCGAGTCTCCCTGGTGCAGCCCTCAGCTCCTGCTGCCACGCACCCTCAGCCTGTCCAGCGGGACCCCTGCACCCTCCACCTGGTGCCGAGGTCCTGGCCCCTCCGGGCCGAGCCTCCCCAGGTTCCCTTGGGCAAGCTGGTGTCCTGCTGGCTGGTGTGCTCAGTGGATAGAGCGTGGCCTGTGGACCAAAGTGTCCCGGGTTCGATTCTGGTCACGGGCAGGTACCTCAGTCGCAGGCTCCTCTGCAGCCGGGACGCTGGTTGAGGGGTGCGCAGGAGGCAACCCACCCATTGCTTCTCTCGCGTTGATGTTTCTGTCTTTGCCTCTCCCTTCCGCTCGCTCTAAAACCAGGGGAAAGAGCCTCGGGTGAGGATGAACCAACCAGAGCAGGTGTCAGTCCCCCCCACTCCGGGCCGGGCCGGAGCAGAGCCCAGGCCAGGCGGCTCCGCTCGGCACAGGAGGCCCCGAAGCGAGGCCCGGGCGCCGGCCGCTCCTCTGTCCGCCGTTTCTTTGTGCTGCTTTCGGGGCGCCTTGGGGTGGGGGACCAGCCCTTGTCCCCGGAAGTCGGGACAGTCGGCTGGACGAGGAGCCGGGGATGGGCTGGGACCGGGGCTCTGAGCTGGTTCTGCTGCTGCCCGCGGGCTCCCGGCTGCTGCCACTCCTGCCCCATCCTCCTCCTCCTCCTCTGCCTCGGTGGCGCTCTGACCCCCCCCCCTCACAGGCTTGCTGGGCCTCGAGGACGACGGGGACCTCATCACGGTGGAGTTTGACGACGGAGACACGGGCAGGATCCCCCTCTCCCACATCCGCCTCCTGCCTCCCGACTACAAGATCCAGTGTGAGTGGCCCGTGCCGGCGCCCGGCCTCCCCCACCCCCGGCCCTGCACTGGGACATTTGCACCCTGGCATGGGAATGCAGAAACTGGTGGGGTGCCCAGGATGGGCTCAAGTGGGGACCCAGTGTCCCAGCTTCCGTCCTGAGGCCCACGAGGCAGCACCAGCAGGAGGCCGGCCACGGGGGCGGTCGGGGACTCCCCGCCTCGGTTCTGAGTGGGGGGATGTGGTCCCCGTGTCGCCCGAAGGAAACGGGCTCTGGGCCCCGCAGCCGGCAGGGTCAGGGCCGCCCAACCGGCAGGCCTGAACCCGGGCTGGAGCGCCCCCAGGTGGGTCATCGGAACTCAGACGCCGGCCTCGGGCTTCGCCCGGCCATTGGTCAGGGCCGCTGAGCTCCTGTGCCGACCCCCCAAGTGTCTCCTCCTGGCCGCTGGGGCCGCCCGTGGGGTGGCCGCCGCCTCCGTCCCGCTCTCCTGACGGACCCCTCTGTCCTGCCTGCAGGCGCCGAGCCCTCCCCGGCCCTGCTGGTGCCCAGCGCCAAGCGCCGCAGCCGCAAGACCAGCAAAGACACCGGGGACGGCAAGGACGGGGCTGCGCCCGGGTCCGAGGAGCCGGGCACCAAGGCGCGAGGGCGCGGGCGGAAACCCAGCGCCAAAGCCAAGGGTGGTACGTTGGCAACGGCGTGGGGGCGGCACGGGCTCTTCACGGGGACCCCACCACCAAGCGAGGGAGCCGCTCGGGGCACGTGCATGTCAGAGGTGGAGCCACGTGTGAGTGCTCCAGGTGTGTGTGTGCTCCTTGTGTGATTGTGTTCCAGGTGTGAGTGCTCCAGGTGTATGTGAGTTCTCTAGGTGTGTGTGTGCTCCAGGTGTGTGTGTGCTCCAGGTATGTGAGTGCCCAGAGCCTGCAGGAAAGGGCTTCAGGCTGAGGCGAGGCTCCGGACACCTGGGGCCAGGCTGGGGGCCAGGCCAGAGCGGGTGCCACGCGAGGCCGAGCTCGGGAGCGCAGAGCGGGTGGCAGGGCTCCCAGGCTGGGCGCCAGGCCGGCCTCACCGGTGCCGCCGCCTCTTGCAGACCGAGCTGCCGCCCTGGAGGAAGGGGGCCCCGCCGAGGAGGCTCCCAGCGCCCCGCTGGCCCTGGAGCCGGTCAGCACCCCCAGCTCCAAGAAGAGCCCCCCCGAGCCCATGGACAAGCGGACCAAAGCCCCCAAGGCTCGCCCCGCGCCCCCGCAGCCCAGCCCCGGGCCGCCCGCTTTCACCAGCTGCCCCGCCCCGGAGCCCTTCGGGGAGCTGCCGGCCGCCGCCCCGGCCCCGGCGCCCGCGCCCCTCGCCGCCGTGCCCGTCGCCATGCCCGCCACGCGCCCCAAGCCCAAGAAGGCCCGGGCGGAGGAGGCGGCCGGCAAGGGCGCCCGCAGGCCCGGCGGGGAGGCCGAGCTGCTCGTCAAGCTGGACCGCGAGGGGGTCATGTCCCCCAAGAGCAAGAAGGCCAAGGAGGCGCTGCTGCTGCGCGAGGAGCCGGCCGCCGGGCGCCCCGAGCCCCCGGGGCTGCTGGGGCTGGGCGGCTACGCCCCGGCCGCGGGCAGCGGCGAGCCCAAGGCCCGGCCCAAGGCGGGGGACGGCGACCTGGCCCCGGAGCCGGGCGCCGGGCTCCCGTTCGAGGACTCGGGGGCTCCCAAGAGCCCGGACAAGGGCCAGGCCGAGCAGGACGGGGCCGAGGAGTCGGAGAGCAGCAGCAGCAGCAGCAGCAGCGACAGCGGCAGCGGCAGCAGCTCAGAGACTGAGGGCGAGGAGGACGGCCAGGCCGGCGGCCGCGGCTGCACCGCCTCCAGCTCCAGGGCCTCCTCCTCCTCCTCTTCCTCCTCCTCCTCTTCCTCCTCTTCCTCCTCCTCCTCCTCCTCTTCTTCCTCCTCCTCGTCCTCCTCCTCTTCCTCCTCGTCCTCTTCCTCCTCCTCTTCCTCCTCCTCCTCCTCCTCGTCCTCCTCCTCCTCCTCGTCCTCGTCCTCTTCGTCCTCCTCCACCACGGACGAGTCTTCCTGCAGCTCCGACGAGGAGGCGGCGCCCGCCCCGGCCGCCGGCCCCTCGGCCCCGCCCGCCCTCCCCGGCAAGGCGCCCAAGCCGGCGGGCAAGGCGCGCTCCGCGGCCCACTCCCCCGGCAAGAAGGCGGCCCCGGCCCCGCCCCAGGCGCCCCCGCCGCAGCCCCCGCAGCCCCCGCAGCCCAAGGCGCCGGCCGGGCCCGGGGCCAAGAGCCGGCCCAAGAAGCGGGAGGGCGTCCACCTCCCCACCACCAAGGAGCTGGCCAAGCGGCAGCGCCTGCCCTCGGTGGAGAACCGGCCCAAGATCGCCGCCTTCCTGCCGGCGCGGCAGCTCTGGAAGTGGTTCGGCAAGCCCACCCAGGTAGCCCGCCCGCCCGCCACGCAGGCCGGCCCCGGCGCCCTCCCCCGGGCTGGGCTCGCCCCTGTCGTAGCGTCTGCCACCTTCGGGGCCCCCTGTTGCGTGGCGGGGGCCCTGCTGCTGCAGGGGGTGGGCTGCAGGGGCGCTGGGTCCAGGATTGGAGGCGTCCTCAGCCCCCTCTCGGGTCCATCCGTGCTCCCGGCCTCGGTGTCTCCGTCCCACAGCCCTGCCCCTCCTGGGGGAGCAGCCACCTCCGGCCCCCCTTCTGCAGCAGAGACAGGAAGGGCCTTCCTCCCGGGTGCACGCGGACGCGGGTCCAGTGCTTTGGCCCCGGTGCTGAGCCCGCCTCTGAGCTCGTCGCGGTGCCGGGAGGCGGGTGGGGGGTTAGGCTGGGCCAGACCACGTCCTGTGCCCCCCGGTGCAGGGGTATGGCTCCCACAGGGGAGCCCGTGGCCCGGGGCTGGGTCTGCGGGAAGAGCATCGCCTTTCGATGCGGAAACGTGACGGGTGTCAGAGAGGAGCGGACCACGCAGCCTTCGAGGCCGCTCCCCGGGATGGGCTCTGGGGGCCGTGAGTGGGGAGAAGGGGAGCGTTCGTGGGCCCAGGCAGTAGTGCCAGGACATCGGAGCCGCCACCAGCAGGATCCGGGCAGCAGGCGGGCGCTGGGGCGGGGGAGTTAGGTGCGGGCGCCTCTGATTTCAGCACAGTCAGTGTGCTGTGAGCCCGGGGGAGGGGCCTGCCTCGGTGGCTGCCAGTCCTGCTCTGGGCGGCCCTGTGGGGCACGGGGCCCCCGAGGCTCAGCCCTGGGGGCGCTGAGTGATGTGCTCCCCACATCTCCCTACACCTCGCTGTTCACGGCTGGAAATGGGGGTCAGCGCGGGTGTGGAGTCTGCGGGCCTTGAGGCGTCCGCCAGCGTTGTCTGGAGGGATGAGGGGGCGTCCATCGGGGCCATGGGGGCTGGCTTCCCCTCCCCGGCCCCCGGTTTGAGGGTTTGGGGGCTGAGGCCGCGGGCAGGCGGGGCGGCCACGCTGACCGCCGCCCGTGCCCGCAGCGCCGCGGCATGAAGGGCAAGGCCCGCAAGCTCTTCTACAAGGCCATCGTGCGCGGCAAGGAGACCATCCGCATCGGCGACTGCGCCGTGTTCCTGTCGGCCGGCCGCCCCAACCTGCCCTACATCGGCCGCATCCAGAGCATGTGGGAGTCCTGGGGCAGCAACATGGTGGTGCGCGTCAAGTGGTTCTACCACCCCGAGGAGACCAGCCCCGGCCGGCGCCTGCACGAGGGCCAGGTGGGCGCTGCCATGGGGTCGGTGCCCAGGGAGTGAGGGGAGCCCCGGGCTGGGGTCGGTGCCCGGGGAGTGGGGGGCAGCCCCGGGCTGGGGTCGGTGCGGCCCGGCGCTCACTGCCCGCCCCCGCCATGCAGCACTGGGACCCCAAGTCCGGCCGCAGCCTCCCAGCCGCGCTGCGGGCCTCCAGCCAGAGGAAGGACTTCATGGAGGTAGGAGGGCGCGGGGCACAGCGGGCGGGGGGAGGGGGCGCGGAGAGAGGGGGGGAGGCATCATCCTCGGCGGCTGTCCGGTCTGCCTGCCACTGGGTGTCGGCTCTGTGTCTCCCAGTGTCTCCCCGTCCCGTCAGTCTGTCTCCCCGTCTCCCAGCCTCTGCCCCAGGCTCAGGTCTCTGTCTCCCTCAGTCTCGGGGTTGGGCTCCAGGCCCCCCCCAGTCCTGCCCTTCCTTCCCGCCGTCCCTCCCGGGGTGTCTGTCTCGGGGTGTCTATCTCGGGGTGTCTGTCCCGGGCCCCGGGCCCCAGTCCGGGCGACCTCCCTGACGCGCCCGCCCCGCAGCGTGCGCTGTACCAGTCCTCCCACGTGGACGAGAACGACGTGCAGACCGTGTCGCACAAGTGCCTGGTGGTGGGCCTGGAGCAGTACGAGCAGATGCTCAAGACCAAGAAGCACCAGGACAGCGAGGGCCTGTACTACCTGGCCGGCACCTACGAGCCCACCACCGGCATGATCTTCTCCACGGACGGCGTGCCCGTGCTCTGCTGAGCGCCCGCCCGCCCCCCCCGGCCGTGCCTGGCGGACACACGCGCGTGTGCCATGGACACGTATGCATGCATGTGTGCGCACCCCCGTGCGCACCTCCAGCCCCCTCTCCACCCCCTCGGTGCCTCCCTCGAGGGGCCCCTCCGCGATCAGGGCCTCGCCCGTCACTTAGAAGCACTTGCCGGGCCGGGGACCCCGCGTCCCCCGGCTCAGACTGAGGGCGCCCTGCGGCACCAACGGACACGCGCCCGGCAGTCAGGCCCGGCCCCCTCCACACGGAGCCCCCCTCAGCCTCCCGCCTGGGCCGGGGCAGCCCGACGCCCACCAGCCTCCCTGGCCGGGCCAGGCCCGCGCTGGGCACCTGCAGGGACCCGGCCCCTACCCTCTCAGGATGCCCTGGACTTGGGGTACAGAGCCAGGTGAGGGCGCCCGAGCATTGGCCGAGCGCAGGGGGCTGCGTGCCCCGGGACCCCCGGCCGGGGCCCACCCGCCTGGCCCAGACCCTCACACTACAGACAACCCCATGGTGCTGAAACCCTGGCGGCCAGCCCGAGGGAGGCGGCAGTTCTTACCTGTACAGTTTTATTGTACCGAGACGCTCCCCTGTATGATACACCTTTAAATGGAGTCCACTTTTTAATTATATATAAAGATAAATATATATAAATATATATAAATATAAACTTTTTAAAACTGTGAAAAATAGCTATGAAATTATAAAAAAAAAAGCGAACACATTCTGACGTGCAGAATATTATTTTTTATTTCCTGTTAGATGGTGAGTGTCTAGCACCCAGCTTCACG
>PVJN01036708.1:0-21344 GCA_004026805.1 Lasiurus borealis | reverse complement strand
CATATATGCGTACCCCATGGCCATGGAAAAAGTATGGTGAAGGCTGAAAGAGGGGGGAGCAGGGGTAGGTAGAGATGAGAAAGAGGGGACATGGGGAAAGTCAGCAATAATGTCAACATGAAAAAAAAATGTTCTTTGCTAAAACTGGTTTGGCTCAGTGGATAGAGCGTCAGCCTGCAGACTGAAAGGTTCCAGGTTCCATTCCGGTCAAGGGCATGTACCTTGGTTGTGGGCACATCCCCAGTAGGAGGTGTGCTGGAAGCAGCTGATCGATGTCTCTTTCTCATCGATGTTTCTAACTATCCCTCTCCCTTCCTCTCTGTAAAAAAATCAATAAAATATATATTTAAAAAATGTTCTTTAATCCTCACTGGAGTGAGGATATTTTTTTCATTTTTTTTTTTTAAGAGAGAGTGGAAGGGAGGGAGGGGGGAGAGAGATATGTAGAGAGGAGAAACGTAGATATGATGTGACAGAGACACATAGATTGGTTGCCTCCCACACATGCCCCAACTGGAGGCAGACACTGCACCTGCAACCCAGGTCCCTGCCCTTGACCCGAAATTAAACCTGTGATCCTCTGATGTGCAGGCCCATACCCTAACCACTGAGCAACTCTGGCCAGGACAACATTGGAAAATAAATTTTAAAAGAATGCTGCCTTATGACCCAAGCAAAAAAATAACTACCACATAGCTGAGTTGAATAAATGCTTTTTTTAACTCTCAGGGCATTTGGGAGGCTAAAACGGGGCAGTACTTTTACCTTTTAAAAGTTCAATTATAAGCTATCCAAGTGGAAGGTGTTTAAACATTTCAGTGCCCCAATTTTTAAAGAGGTTTGGAATTTGAATAACCATTTTTTTTCTAGGCTGAGTAGAGCGGTGGAATATTCAATGTATAAAAACTTAAAATTATACAGAAAAGATTTAAGTGAACCAAGGAAATCTCCAATGCCTAGAGATAAGAAAGGGATGGAAATATTAGTAAAATGAGTGCATTTAAAAAAATTTATTTCAACAGACTGGTAGCGAATCACTTTGACCTCTGGTTTATTCACAGGAGAGTGAATAAAAGAAAACTATGACGGCCCACCCACTGCACTGCTTGTGTCTCCTCGCCCTTTATCTGGTAAGAAAAGAGCATGCTCTCTCTCTTTTTTTAAATATATATTTTTATTGCTTAAAGTATTACAAATAGAATACACATGTCTCCTTTGTTCCTCCCCTATTGACCTCTACCTATCTTTCTTTCTTTCTTTCTTTCTTTTTTTATAATATATTTTATTGATTTTTTTCCAGAGAAGAAGGGAGAGGGATAGAGAATTAGAAACATCGATCAGCTGCCTCCTGCACACCCCCCACCAGGGATGTGCCCGAAACCAAGGTACATGCCCTTGACCGGAATCGAACCTGGGACCTTTCAGTCTGCAGACCAATACTCTATCCACTGAGCCAAACTGGTTTTGGCAATCTGTCTTTCTTTACCAAAATATTCCCTGTCATCCTTCTATTGCCTACCAGAGGGACAACGGTTATCATTTTTTCTTTAAGTCTATCAAAATTAAATCTCATACCAAGGACACAGTTTCCCCCCACGGTGGTATTTTGGATGAAATGGCTACAAGTCACGTGTCTGTACTTTCACTTCAGCTCTTAAAAGCCAGTGGCACGTGGGGAAGGTTTTAAACAAATCTATCTACTCAGGATTAGACCGCCACGTACCGCTAAAAGCACACGGATACAGGTCTTAGTGTAAGTCCCTTAATCGTGATTTTTTTTTAATACCTTGACCATGAAAAATGATCCCTAAAACACACAGAAAAGCATTTCATCTACTTTTCAACCCCGCTCTGCGCAGTATTTTTCTCCCCCTATATCTATTTTGGGGTTTCCTAGTTGAATTTGTCTTCAGCCACATGTTGAGCTACACCTGTTGACTGACAGGCTAGAGGCGGGAGTCGGTTGAAACCTGAAGAAATACAACCCTTGACCTCTCTTCCCACGGTGACCAGCTGTCACGTGGTCTTGAGTCAGGGTAAAAGGTGTTGTGTTCCCGGTGTCAGTCCTGGAATTAGAAGTGACCTGTTCATCACAGATGAGGACTCTAACGTTTCCTCTTCCAACAGGCGGCGGGGCGCGGCCTGGAGGGGAAGTTTAGCGGGCCCCTGAAGCCCATGACCTTCTCCATCTTCGAAGGCCAGGAACCCAGTCAGATCATCTTCCAGGTAACGTCTCCTCTCCACCGCTCTCGTCCTCACTTCTCGTGCGCTCTCCGTAGGCTTTTATTCTCCCGGCAGCTCTCCTGATCACGAGGGACTTCAGAAGCTGAGTGAAACAGAGAGATGGTGGCCGAAACCGGTTTGGCTCAGTGGATAGAGCGTCGGCCTGCGGACTGAAGGGTCCCAGGTTCGATTCTGGTCAAGGGCATGTACCTTGGTTGCAGGCACATCTCTAGTAGAGGGCGTGCAGGAGGCAGCTGAGTGATGTCTCTCTCTCTCATCGATGTTTCTAACTCTCTATCCCTCTCCCTTCCTCTCTGTAAAAAATCAATAAAATATATTAAACAAACAAACAAACACACAGAGAGATGGTGGCCTGACATCTTCATTTGAGCTTCCTCCATAGTGTCTGGGCGACTTCTACCATCTGGGAGCAGGGATCGTGGTGCCTGTAGGCTGCCCCCCTGCCCCCTGCAACCCTCCCCTCTAAGGGTGAGAAGAGATCTGGGAGTGGGATGGCCATCTGACCATCAGGCTGGCTGTTCAGCACGCTCACTGCTTGACGCGTTTGAAAGTGTGGGTTCTCCAGAGTTTGCGTCCGCTTTTCCTCAGAGAACTGCTGGAGAGGGTCCTCAGAGGGCAGCGGTTCTCAACCTTCCTAAGGCCGCGGCCCTTTAAGACAGCTCCTCATGGGGTGGTGACCCCCAACCATAAAATTATTTCCTTTGCTACTTCATCACTGTAATTTTGCTACTGTCATGAACTGGAATGTAAATATCTGATAGGCAGGATGTATTTTCATTGTTACACATTGAACATCATTAAAGCATAGGGATTAATCACAAAAACAATATGTAATTATATACTGTGAAATATTTATTTCTAATGACAAATAAATGAAATTTGGTCTTGAATCGTGGTGTAGCATGGGCAACAGTCTTCCTATGACAACAGTAAACTACATTGCTGCACTTTGCTACACCGAGGAGCGGTGTGTTGGTTCCTAAGACCATGGGAAATAGGTGTTTTCCGCTGGTCTTAGGCGACCCCTGTGAAAGGGTCTTTTGGCCCCCAAAGGGGTCGAGACCCACAGGTTGAGAAGCACTGACATAGAGGATTGCTTGGTGTGGGAATCACAGTCAGCACAGTGCTGTTGTTCTTTTTTCAGCGGACACGCTGCCAAGCTCTCTCTTAGCAGGAAATGACAGCGCGTGGTCACGGTGCCTGTGCGTGTTTCTGGGGTGTGTGTTGGGGTGGAGAAGTAAGCGATGAAGGAGATTTCCTTCCTGGGACCACAACCTGTTTGTGCTAGAAAAGGCCTCAGAGACTTCCCACGCCAGCGGGTTGGGTTACAGAAAGGAAAACCGAGGCCTAAGTAAGTCAGTGGCAGAGCTGAGGCTAGAAAACAGGCGACCTCTAGCCGTGCGTGCCAGGCTCTCTCTGTCTTTGTAGTGAAGACAGGGCAGCAAACCCGGCTCTGGGAGGACGTGCCTTTGAGCTCCTTCTTGCAGTGTCGGGAAGGGATATAGATCGCACTCAGCACCACCGGAAGTGTTTTGTCTGGAGTTCCGGAGACACAGAGCAAGGGCATTGCTTCATGAGGTTGAGCCTTGGGTTATTAATATATGTTAAAATGGAGGAGGAGGAGAAGAAGGAGAGAGGAGGAAGAGGAGGAGGAGGAGGAGAAGGGGAGGAGAAGGAGTGGGAAAGGGGAGAGGAGGAGGAGGAAGAGGAGGAGAAGAGGGCAGGAGAAGGAGAATGGGGGAGGGGGAGGAGGAGGAAGAAGAGGTGGAGGAGGAGGAAAAGGAGTAGGAGGAGGAAAAGGGGGAAGGAGGAAGAGGAGTTGTCTTTTTAGTGATGTAAGGGCTCTTTATATATTCGGCATACAAATTCCTTATCAGATATCTGATTTGCAAACGTTTTCTTATAGCCTATAGGTTATCTTTTCACTTTCTTTATAATGTAATTTGAAACACAAAAGCTTTTAATTTTGATTCAAGCTCCATTTTTTTTCTTTTGCTGTTGGTGCTTTTTAAAAGATCCTCACCCAAGGATATGTTTGTATTGATTTTAGAGAGAAAAGAAGGAAGAGGGAGAGAGAGAGAAACATGAATGTGAGAGAGAAAAACATTGATTGGTTGCCTCCCACATGTATCTCAACTGGGGATTGAATCCACAACCTGGACATGTGCCCTGACCAGGAATTGACCCCCAGCTAACTGAGCCAACTGGCCGGGGCTGTTTGTGCTTTTGATGTCATATCTAAGAGACAATCCCCATTGCTTTCTCTCATCCAGACGCCTGAACATTATGTTTGTAAATTCTTCTCAGGTTTTATAGTTCTAGCACTGACGTTGAGGCCCTTGATGTGTTTTTACTATTGATTACTTTTGGAAGATTACCTAAAATTGTTTGCAGTGAGTTAGGTAAAAAAAAAAAAAAGGAAGGAAGGAAGAAGAGAGAGAGAGAATGGAAGGAAGGAAGGAAGGAAGGAAGGAAGGAAGGAAGGTCCTCTAAGTCCAGATAAGTTTTCTTGGTAGGTACATATTTATAATAATGAAAGTGTAATATGCAAATCAGCCGAACATGACCTTCCGGACAAAGCCAGGGCTGCGAGGGCCTATCCTTGTACAAATTTTTGGCATCGAGCCTCTAACACAGCGGTTCTCAACCTGTGGGTCACGACCCCTTTGGGGGTCCATCGACCCCACCACAGGGGTCGCCTAAGACCATCAGAAAACACAGATATTTACATTACGATTCACAACAGTAGCAAAATTACTGTTAGGAAGTAGCAACGGAAATAATTTTATGGTTGGGGGTCACCACAACATGGGGAACTGTATATTAAAGGGTCATGGCATTAGGAAGGTTGAGGACCAATGCTCTAATATGTTTATAATTGTTACAGTTTCTTGATGAAGTGACCCTTATAGAATGTCTGTTTTTTTTCTAATAAGAATTTTTGTTTTAAATTGGTATCATTAAAAGTCTGGTTTCTCCCTCATAGTTTAGATTCATTTCACCTTCATTTTGAAGGATAATGTTTTAGATGTAACATTGGCAGTCATTTTCCTTCCACACTTTGGATCTATCATTCCACCGTCTTCCTGCCTTCATGAGAAGTCGGCTGTTCTTCTTATTGAGCATCCTGTGTCCATGATGAATCATTGCACTTTCGAGATTTCTCTGTATTTCACCTGTTTGACTAGGAGGTGTCTAAATTTGGGTTTCTTTGAGTTTATTGTATTTGGAATTTATTCAACTTCTTGGGCATATAGATTAATGTTTTCTCTCAAATTTGGGAAGCTTTGGTTATTCTTTTTTTAAATAATCTCTCTGTCCCTTTTGCTCCTTTTTTTCTTTCTATGACTCTGATTGTGCATGTGTTTGCATGTTGGCATTCCATTATATCTAGAATTCTGTTAATGATAATTAAGAGATTGTAATATCGAATCTTATTAAATTAAAGCCACTTTTGAATGGTTTTCTGTAATATTGAAATACCTCCTAATTGTTGCCACAGTGTTCAGAAGTACTAAAGGACATCTTTTTTAAAATCTTAGCAATAAAGCTACTCTTTTACATATGATTTTAGAAGTTAGTAATATTATAGTTTTCAGATATTTCCAGAAAAATCTCTTCTAACTCTAGTTACCATTCAAAGAAAGCATCCGTTGACTTTTGTCCATATATTAAAGTATATTGTATACTGTTTCTTGAAGGAAATGCATTTTGAATTCGAGTTCATGTTCCAGCAAACTTTTCGAAGGTAGCAGTTTAAAGACTCAGAACTCCTTCATTACCGATTGTATAAAGGAAAACATTAGCTGAAACTGGCGACTTTCCACAAAATCTACAACCCTGTTTTTCTTACAACCTCATCTGACTTTTGCTTTTCCCCAGTTTAAGGCCAGACCCCCTGCTGTGACTTTCAAACTCACTGGGGAGACGGATGGCATATTCGAGATACAACCGGATGGGCTCCTGTATCACAACAAAGCTCTGGACAGGGAAACGAGGGCTGTTCACAAGCTCCAGGTGAGTTGAGCCGGGAAGAGTCAGCTAACTCCCACCTCTCTGAGCACCCTCTGTCCTGGAGGTACCCCAGCACCCTCACCCCTGGCCTCGGATCCTCTCAGGCATCAATGATATACTTGGTAACCCTCATCTGTCCATTTTTTAACCAGCTACCAAGGGCTATGGCGAAGGTCCCCTCTTCCTTAGGCTTTTTGATCACAGCAACCCAATTTCCCTCGCCAAAGCCCTCCGATGGCACTACCCATTCGGGTATCGCCTGCTCAGCCTCCTGAATCAAAACCAAGCCACACACGTCCGTGATTTCCACGGGCGCCTGCCTGTGTCTGTTGGGCGGGCTCTGGATCCACAAAGAAGGCAGCGTCAGTGCTGGGATGGAGCTGCTTTAGATCTTGCGAGAAGCAGAACTAACCGGTGTCGGTTTTTGTGTGTGGGATCTGAATATGCAGGCACAATGGAGAGCTGATGGTAGGAGGAGAAAGAGCAGGCTGAAAGCTTTCTGTTCAGTGCCTTCTACTATGGGGTGGACAGGTTGACCCTTAAAAGGCCCCTGTCAGAGGCCATCTGGCCACTTCCACAGCCGCAGGGACAAGGTGCTCTCCTGTCACTGACTCCAGCTACTCAGAAGAGAAGCAGCATGTCTAGTGTACAGCGTGCCCCAGCCCCGGGAAAGCGGGCATGATAGCCCAGGGTTCATAGATAAGGTCCCCTCTTCTAGCAGCTCCCGATTTAGGCCTTTAGGGGTGCCTTTCCCCGCTGCTGTTAGCGGGCATCGGTTCTGTGAACCCGAAGTTCTCTCTTGCCTTTCGTTGTGGGATATGAAGTCCATATTCACCAGGTGGTCTCCTTCCTTCCTCCGTCAGGTCTCAGCCTTGGATGCGCACGGGAAGACAGTGGAGGGTCCGGTGCCCATCACCATAGAAGTGAAGGATATTAACGACAACCGGCCCACGTTCCTCCAGTCCAAATACGAGGGCTCCGTCCGGCAGAACTCCCGGCCAGGTAACGGAACCGGAGGTGTTTACGGAGAGCAGGAGGGGTACCAGGCAGAAGGGGCCGGTGTAGGTGGCCATCGGCCGCAGCTGGCGCTCATTAAGCGCGTCCTGTCTTATTTAAATTTCCCAGCAGCCCTCGGGGAGTTGTCTTATTGTCCCTCTTGCTCCAGGCTAGCGCATGGCTTCTGGGCCTTGGCACAGTTGGCATCTTGGGCCGGATAATCCTCTCTTTGTTTGGTCAGGGGCTGTTACACGCATTGTAGGGTGGTTGACAGCATCCTTGACTTCTGCTCCCCACATGCCAGTAGCAGCACCCGCCACAAAGCTGTTACAACAAAGATGTCCTCAGATGTTGTCAAATGTCCCCTGAGGTTCCCCAGTGGAGAACCGCTATTTCAGAATGAGCTTTCGAAGACCTTAGAGCTCTATGCCACTTTAGAGCGCCCTCTCCCATATCCTCTCAGGAATCTTACATTCTCGTGGGCACTGTTGGCTCCCATTTATTTTTCTTCTCTCTCTCTTTTTTAAAAAAAATATATTTTATTGTTTTTTTACAGAGAGGAAGGGGGAGGGATAGAAAGTCAGAAACATCGATGAGAGAGAGACATCGATCAGCTGCCTCCTGCAGGCCCCACAGTGGAGATGTGCCCGCAAGCAAGGTACATGCCCCCAACTGGAATCGAACCTGGGACCTTTCAGTCTGCAAGCCGACGCTCTATCCACTGAGCCAAACTTGTTTTGGCAAGTGGTGTTTTCTTAAAAGCTAGTTACCATGTGGAATCTGAAACCATATTAATGCCTTTTCTTTGGGTACACCTTTACACTAAAATGCATGAAATGAACTTGTGCTTGGAATGGATCTTTTTTTACATGTGTGTAAATTTAGACTCCATCGACCCTAAAAAAACAATCTTAGAGACTCCTAGAGGACCCTACTTTGCGAAACCTCATCCTAGGGAAAAGAAGCATAAATGGTTTATTTTCCCACTGATATGAATTATGGCATCTTCACCCTCCCTCGCTTCCCCTCACAGTCTCCCTCTGCATCTCAGAAGGCCCAAGTGGCTCTGGGTGGTCTGGGTTTGAATTAATACCTTTTTCTCTTTCTGGGCGTGTTTTGTGACACAGGAAAGCCTTTCATGTATGTCAATGCTACCGACCTGGATGATCCGAACACTCCCAACGGCCAGCTTTTTTACCAGATTGTCATGCAGCTGCCCAAGATCAACGATGTCATGTACTTTCAGATCAACAACAAGACGGGGGCGATATCACTCACCCTGGCAGGTAGGCCTTCCCAGGACTGACTGAGAAGAAGGGACCTGCAGCTGTGTCAGCTCCGGACCCATTTCCCTCTCCGGTCTCCCCTGCTTCCCGTAGGATCCATGGAACTGGACCCCAGTAAGAACCCTTTCTACAACCTGGTGGTCTCGGTGAAGGACATGGCAGGCCAGACGGAGAATTCCTTCAGTGACAGCACATCCGTGGACATCACGGTGAAGGAGAATATCTGGAAAGCACCCCAACCTGTGGAGATTGTGGAAAACTCGACCGATCCTCACCCCATCAAAATCACTCAGGTGGGGCCTAAGAAATGCCTCAGCCAATCAGATACGAGTTCTCCCTTTGTACAAGCCCGCTCTCGTGGTCTTCACTGATGCATTTATTAGGTACATATTTTACATAGCATAATTATAGAGCAAACTAAATTGACAAAGTTCCTGGTCCCAAGTCTCTGGAGTTTACTATCAGGGGTAAATTCTGACCAAACTGGATTCATATCTATAGCTTTCACTTTATCTATCTATCTATCTATCTATCTATCTATCTCCATCTCCAATCATCTGTACCCAACATCTCCCATTATCTGTATCTGTATCTATTTATATATCTTTTTAAAAATATATTTTATTGATTTTTCACAGAGAGGAAGGGAAAGGGATAGAAAGTCAGAAACATCGATGAGAGAGAGACATTGATCAGCCGCCTCCTGTACACCCCACACTGGAGATGTGCCAGCAAGCTAGGTACATGCCCCCAACCGGCATCGAACCCGGGACCTTTCAGTCCGCAGGCCGACGCTCTATCCACTGAGCCAAACCGGTCTTGTCTATCTATATATCTTTAAAAGGGAACTTCATCTAAGATTCCGAAGACACCATTGATGTTGGTTGTTCCCTGTCAGTAGTCTGTGATATGGCTGCACTAGAGTGGGCTGTATATGACACACACATCATGTACATGTATGTGGTTTAAATTTTGAAAAGCTGCTTCTTATTCTGGTGGGGAAAGTCTCTATCCAGTAGACTCATCCCATCACAGACTGAGGGGCATGGACAGGGTTGACCAAGCGTTGAGTAGGCAGCCTCTTTACCTTTGGAGACCTCCCTCCTCCAACTCCATCTCCCCTCTTCCCATCTCTCTGACTGATGCCTTCACCCAGAGTCCCCTCTTCCCTTAGCTCCTCTAAATACCTGCTGGCTCCACTCAGATCTGATCTTTTCTGAAAAAATCAGGGGTTTCCTTGACATGGAAGCTGGGGATAGTGAGAGAGCACTGGGTTTGGAAGCAGATGACCAAAACGATGTCCTTGCTCCATTACGTTAATGACTGATCATCAAAGACGTCATTTAACTGTTCTGAGCCCCAACCTCTGGACAGTGAAATGAGGATAATAATACCTTGTGGGTTTTTGTGAAGATTATGTAAGAGGTCATGTCTGTGAAAGCGGATAACAGGGGTTCATGTTATGAGTGAGTCCCAGCCTGTGGTTCCCCTAAGACTGTTTTAAAATGACACTGTTATTAAGAGGCCCTGGGATGGCCCACCAATAGATATTATATAGCTTAAGAGAATTTTTATTGATTGAATGTTGAATGAATGAACTTCTCCACCAGGAGGAGAAAAAGAACGAAAACCAGAGTTATTCTGCTTTACCTATCAAGAAAGTATGTTAGATGATGAGACCAGTGTGGCTCAGTGGATGGAATGTCGGCCTGCGGACTTGAAGGTCCCAGGTTTGATTCCGGTCAAGGGCATGTACCTTAGTCGCAGGCACATCCCCAGTGGGGGGCGTGCAGGAGGCGGCTGATCGATGTCTGTCTCTCATCGATGTTTCTGACTCTCTATCCCTCTCCCTTCCTCTCTGTGAAAAGTCAATAAAATATATTAAAAAAAAAAAGAAAGAAAGTATGTTAGGACTCAATCTCATGACAATTGCCTTTCCTAAAGCCTTTCTGTCTGTTATTCAGGCCATTCCCATAAGAACTTGTAAATGCTGAAAGGAATGCATAGGCTTGTTTGCTCTCGGGGCTGTCAATGAAAAGAAATTCTGGGGTGTCACACCCAGTGCCTCTCCCTCACCATTTGCTCTCTCTCCTCCCCATGCACTTTGACCCCACAGGTGCGGTGGAACGAGCCCGGTGCGCACTATGCCTTAGTGGAAAAGGAGAAGCTTCCCAGATTCCCGTTTTCTATTGACCAGGAGGGAGACATTTACGTGACTCAGCCCTTGGACCGAGAAGAAAAGGATTCAGTGAGTAAAACCGGGCGGAGCGTCTCCAGGGACAAGCGGAGGGCAGAGGAGATTTTACTTCACACCTTTAACCAAAACCCCAAACCACAGACGACTGATTTCAAGACATGATACTGTCCCCACGAATCTGATTCATTTTTCTTCTCATATCAAGATTCTAATTACACTGGAAATAAGGGGTTAAATGAGATAGAATTGGAGCACAGTCATTTTCTCTGCCTTTTAAATGATGGGTCCCATCTTAACGCTGATCTTCCCGTTGCAGTACGTTTTCTATGCGATTGCGAAGGACGAGCTTGGAAAACCACTCGCGTTCCCACTGCAAATTCATGTGAAAGTGAAGGACATTAACGATAACCCACCGACGTGTCCACCTACTATGCCGGTGTTTGAGGTCCAGGAGAATGAAAAAATGGGTAAGGCATGAGAGCCGTTCAGAGCGGTCTAACTGTCTTTCTTGTGGTAACTCTACCCTCTCTTCATCCTCTCTGTCTTGGAGAAGGCTGCCCGCCTGATGGATGATCAGTTATCCATTAATTAGCTCAGTGTGGAACCTGACACACCTCGAGACTCGCACAAGTATAGTTTTCTGGCTCAGTTACTATCTGGGGCATCTGCTTAAATTGGAGCATTTATGGCTTCCATCACCACCACTACCACTATCACTGCTACCTCTACCAGTACTGTTACCACTATTAATATTACTACACCATCCTTACCACCAGCACTAACACCATAACCACTCACACCATTATCCTGTGTGCATATATAAGATTATCTTTGCAAGCTTTTTACATGGATCCTTATTTGCCCTCACAAACTCAGTAACGGACAAAACAGCACCAAATTTGATACAAAATTTGAATCGGCCTCTATACCCAAGGTCAGATACTCTGCAATAAACAAGCACAACAAATGGAAATTGACTTTTGACCTTTGATGCTCCCTCTCCAGGAAGCTGATAATAATAGTTCGGGAGGCTGGTAGATGAAGTTCAAGTCCTATCCATTTTTGTATTTTTGTTCTTGACTTGCTTTGTTTTCTGTTATCGCATCTCATGGTGGCATTAGTTTTGCACGGGGACACCTACTAGAGAACATTGTGATCTCTGGAAATTTTATGACTTCCCTGGACTTAGGAAAACTCTTCATTTATTTATTTTTTAAAATATATTTTATTGATTTTTTTCAGAGAGGAAGGGAGAGGGATAAAGAGTTAGAAATAGTGATGAGAGAGACATTGATCAGCTGCCTCTTGCACACCTCCTACTGGGGATGTGCCTGCAACCAAGGTACATGCCTTTGACCGGAATTGAACCTGGGACCTTTCAGTCTGCAGACCGACGCTCTATCCACTGAGCCAAACCGGTTTCAGCTAGGAAAACTCTTGTCTCTTACTCTGGGGTGTTGAGTCAATTGGCTGAGCAGGCTGGCTTTTCTTGAAATGTTTGTCTGTTGTTCATGTATGTTTCAGAGATGGTACAAGGTTAGCAGTGTCTGATGCTGCAATGCCTAGGCCTCTGCTGTCCTTCTGGCAGATCCTCACATGCCTGCAGACCTTCTCATCATTCTCTCTCTCTCTCTCTCTCTCTCTCTCTCTCTCTCTCTCTCTCTCTCTCTCTCTCTCTCTCTCTCTCTCTTCTTCTGCACACTTTTGACCCAGTGGCTGCTGTCCTGGTGGCTTGGGAGGCGCTGCGGGTGTGGCTTGCTTGATCCTCACCGTCCTCTCTCTTTCATTCATTCCAATCTTGCTGCAGCAGGAACTGTTAAATGACAACTCAGAGGATTTTAATTATAAGGGAGATTCTTCTAACGGTGACAGTTGTGGGACAATGGAATGTGTGTCAGGAGCCAAGAATCACTCTTTTGGAACTCTGGGGTGACCTGTGATGCTGAGTGAAGGCCGAAGACCCTTGAGGAGCCTTCCAGTGGTGCCTCAAGTCTCTCTGCAGGAGGTCTAACCCTGAGTCTATCAGTTGTCTGTTGCTGCATAACACATCGCAGCATGAAACAACAAGCATTGAGTATTTCACCGTTTCTGTGAGTCAGAAAGGGGCCAGGAATTCTTATAAATCCACACAGATTGAGTGGATTCTGTCTGTGTAGGCTCAAAGAGATCTAAAAACAATGCCCCTGCCGAGACCGGTTTGGCTCAGTGGATAGAGCATTGGCCTGCGGACTGAAAAGTCCCAGGTTCAATTCCGGTTGGGGGCATGTACCTTTCTTGCAGGCACATCTCCACTGTGGGGCGTGCAAGGGGCGGCTGATCGATGTCTCTCTCTCATCGATGTTTCTGACTTATCTCTCTCCTTTCCTCTCTGTAAAAAATCAATGAAATATATTTAAAAAAAATAAAAAAGTAAAAACAATGCCCCTGCCCAGTGAGGGGTCGGAGGGGGTTATACTGTTTAACTAAAAAAATACTAAATAATTTCCTTGTACATCTATATTCTCCTCTTTGGGGTCTTACATGAGCCAGAATCTAGTGAGGCTCAGGTATCAGCAATGCCAACAGTGCTCTTGCAATCCCACTTGCTACCAGGTGCTGTGTAATCTTCTTAGAATTCGCCTTTCATAAAGCACCGCCTCCCCAAAGTGTGTCCGAGCGCCCCAGGAACCGGTTGGAGATGCCACTTGTTCCTGGCCTCTGTCTCAGAGACGTGGCACGCCTTTCTCCTCTCACCCACACATTTTACCTACCCAGAGGGGCACCCCTGCTGGAATTCCCCGGTCACTGTGTCAACAGCTCGGTCACTTATGTCAACAGCTTATGGGGCCTCCGGCAGCTGCCCTTCCTGTGGAGTCAGAGCACAGTGTCCTGGGCGTGGGGCGCGCTGGTTTGGGGGAATGGTCCAGAGCAGGCTGCTCAGACATCAAAGGACCCCAGAACTCAGTCAGACGCTCTTCGTTCCAGCGTGCGGATCTTTTTTTAAAAAAAATTAATATATTTTATTGATTTTTAAAAAATATATTTTATTGATTTTTTTGCAGAGAGGAAGGGAGAGGGACAGAGAGTCAGAAACATCGATGAGAGAAACATTGATCAGCCGCCTCCTGCACGCCTCCTACTGGGGATGTGCCGGCAACCAAGATACATGCCCTTGACCGGAATGGAACCTGCGACCCTTCAGTCCTCAGGCCATTTTGGCCGGATCTTTTTTTTAAAGCAAGGGCAGACATGTGCCACAAAGGCGACTTGGTTGTGATGGATTCGGAAATAGCAGCGGCCACTCTACTAGATACATCCTTTTCTCCGCTGCTCATGATGCTCTGCTTCCTCAGCCCATGAGGCACAGCTCCATGGATCCAGCTCCATTACAGACATCATGGGAAGGCCCCTCCCCATTATAAACATCCCTCACGTTTCCATTTGTCAGTAGATGCCAATTTTTTAAAATTTTTTTATTAATGTATTACATGTGTACATATCTTCCCATTGCCCCCCCATCCTCATACATACCCTAACCCCCAGTGTCTATGTTCATTGGTTATGCTTATACGCATGCATATAAGTCCTTCAGTTGATCTCTTATCTACCCCACCTCTCCCTAACCTTCCCGCTGTAATTTCACAGTCTGTTTGATGCTTTACTGCCTCTGCATTGATCTTTTTGTTCATCAGTTTATAATGTTCTTTATTATCCACAAATGAGTGAGATCATGTGGTGTTTCTCCTTCATTGACTGGCTTATTTCACTAAGCATAAGGCTCTCCAGTTGCATCCAGGTTGCTGCCAATGGTAAGAGTTCCTTCTTTTTGATGGCAGCATAGAATTCCACTGTGTAGATGCACCACAGTTTTCTGATCCACTCATCTGCTGACGGGCACCTAGGCTGTTTCCAAATTGTAGCTGTTGTAAATTTTGCTGCTGTGAACATAGGGGTGCATAAATCCTTTCTGATTGGTGTTTCTAGTTTCTTAGGATAAATTCCTAAGAGTGGGATTACAGGGTCAAATGGGAGTTCCATGTTTAGTTTTTTGAGGAAACTCCATGCTGTTCTCCACAGTGGCTGCACCAGTCTGCATTCCCACCAGCAGTGCACGAGGGTTCCTTTTTCTCCGCATCCTCGCCAGCACTTGTCCTTTGTTGACTTGTTGATGATTGCCATTCTGGCAGGTGTGAGATGGTATCGCATTGTTGTTTTGATTGGCATCTCTCGGATAATTAGCAACTTTGAGCAGGTTTTCATGTGTCTCTTGGCCTTCCTTCTGTCGTCTTTTGAAAAGGTTCTATTTAGGTCCGTTGCCCATTTTTTTTATTGGATCTTTTATTATCTTCCTTTTGTTAAGTTGTATAAGTTGGCTGTAGATGTTGGAGATTAAACCTTTAGTACAGTGGTTCTCAACCTTCCTAAGGCCGTGACCCTTGCATACAGTTCCTCATGTGGTGGTGATCCCCAACCATGAAATTTTGCTACTGTTATGCATCGTAATGTAAATATCTGCATTTTCCGATGGTCTTAGGCGACCCCTATGAAGGAGTCTTTGGACCCCCAAAGGGGTCACGACGCACAGGTTGAGAACCGCTGCTTTAGTAGATTCTAGTTGATAAGGGCGGTGGGGGAAGACCTCGCTCCACGTGGCATATAATCAAGTCTCAGGCCCACGTGGGGAGGGGGCTGCGTGTAGAGAAACCCACGAGGCCCGGTTCACGGAGCCGGGTGATCCAGAATCTACCCGACCCCACCCCCCAGCGCTGGGTGAAGTCCTGAGTCATCACCTCTGACTTGGGGAACGCCCTGGACTGACACACGCACCGACATAAATCCTCGGGGCCAGGGACTGCAGCGAGGCAGGGAGCATGCGTGCTGCTCTTTGCCCCGTGTTATCTCTGGGGTGGAGCCCGTCTCTGCAGTGGCTGGAGGACGTGGCTGAGAGGGGACCCACCGCTGGCTCAGCCTTCTTTAGGGACACCCTTTGCCTTGCCTATGGGTGTCAGAGGGTCGTTGTGACAAAGTGCCACAGTGATGGGGCTTAGACCACCAGGGATGTCTTCTTTCACCGTCCGGAGGCTAGAATTTCACATGGGGGTGCTTGCTAGGGGAGCATCCCCCCTGCCCGCCCTGGCTGCCTGTGGGAGCACAACCCCAGTCTCTGCCTCTGCTCACATGGCCTCCTCCGCCTCCGGGTGTGTGACTTTGCCTTTTCTCCTAAGCAAAACACTAATCGCTGGATTTGGGACCCACTTTAAACCCGGGGTAATTTTATCCCTGGATCCTTCACTAGTTACATCTGCAAAGCCCCCGTTTCCAAATACGGTCACCACGAGGCTTGGAGTGAACCTGAATTTTTTAAAAATATATATTTTATTGGTTTTTTACAGAGAGGAAGGGAGAGGGATAGAGAGAAACATCGATGAGAGAGAAACATTGATCAGCCGCCTCCCGCACGCCCCCAACTGGGGATGTGCCCGCATCAAGATACATGCCCTTGACTGAAATCAAACCCAGGACCCTTCAGTCCCCAGGCCGACGCTCTATCCACTGAGACACACCGGTCTCGGCTGAACCTGAATTTTTCTGGGACGCTATTTGTTATGGGCTGAATTGTGATTATCCCCCTCCCCCACTTCTTTCATATGGTAAAGTCCTAATGCCCACTACCTCGGAAGCTGACTATAAGTTAGAGAAAGGGTCTTTTAAGACATAAGTGAAAACAATGTCATTAGTGTGGGTTTTTAAATATATATATATCTTACTGATTTTTACAGAGAGGAAGGGAGAGGGATAGAAAATTAGAAACATTGATGAGAGAGAGACATTGATCAGCTGCCTCCTGCATGCCCCCTACTGGGAATGTGCCTGCAACCAAGATACATGCCCTTGACCGGAATTGAACCCAGGACCTTTCAATCTGCAGGCGGATGCTCTATCTACTGAGCCAAACCGGTTTTGGCCATTATGAATTCATGTTGGCATTGCTAACACTTGGGGACATGGGTCCCACAAGGTTCTGGCTAATGTAAGACACCAAGCAGGAGGATGTAGATACACTAAGGAATAAGTTAGTATATTATTGAGCTACACCATAGCCCCCCAAAGGGCAGGGGCATTGTTTTGTACCTCTTTCACCCTCAGGGTGGAGAATAGACTCAGTACAACAATCTGAATCCATCACCGCGGACACAGGTATGTTCAGAGGCATGACCATGTTAGGACACACGGAGATGACAGCTATGTACGAGTCAAGGAGTGAGGACTCGGAAGAAAGCAGCCTTTCTGACACCTTGATCTCAGAGCTCTGTGAGATCCAGGAAGTGTGGGAACGTAGCTTTCTGTAGTTAAAGCTGCCCAGTCTGTGGCACTTGGTGATGGTGACACTATCTAACTGACACACTTCTCAACACGCTACAGGATGGAGAGGTTAGGAGAACAGAGAGAAATCTAAGACCTTTAGCCAGCGGTTCCAAGTTATTTACAGAGCGTTCCAGGGACCAAAATAGTTGGAATAGGCCTAACCGGTTTGGCTCAGTGGTGGATAGAGTGTCGGCCTGCAGACTGAAAGGTCCCAAGTTCGATTCCGGTCAAGGGCACGTACCTTGATTGCGGGCACATCCCCAGTAGGGGGCGTGCAGGAGGCAGCTGATCGATGTCTCTCTCTCATCGATGTTTCTAACTCTCTATCTTTTTCCCTTCCTCTCTGTAAAAAAAATCAATAAAATATATTTTTAAAAATGTTAAAAGAGATGGCATAGAGTCTGCAATGGGTGAATTTTCTTCTTCCCTTCTTCCCAGTGAGCAACATCGGGACTCTGGTTGCCCACGACATGGATGAAGAGAACACTGTCAACAGCGTTCTACACTACAAAATTCTGGATCAGACCCCGAAGATCCCCAGAGACGGACTCTTCCTCGTCCAGACGTACTCGGGGGTGTTCCAGTTGGCCATTCAGTCCTTGAGGAAGCAAGACGCTCCTCAGTACCTCTTGACCGTGGAGGTGTCAGACAAAGGTCAGTGTCACACTCGCTGTCAGGAGTGAAAGTGCTCGTTTCCCTTTTCTTGTCGTGATTCGTTGGGCCGTGGTGATGCCTGGGTGTATTGAAGAAGGGTGCTGCTTAAGATCCCTGCTTCCTCTGGGGAACCCGTGCCACACAGAGCCACCTGCCTGGTCCCGTGACGGGTCAGGCGACATGGTTGTGTTGGTCCCATCCTCCAAGAAGCAGATGCTAAGAGGAGAGAGAGTAAATGTACGGGAATATTCTATGAGGAGAAATGCCTCTGAGAGAAAAGGTGGAGAGAGATGCAGAGGAGGTGGGAGAACCATCAGCCTGGAATGTAAGTCTGACCTTGAGGGAAGGAGATAGGGAAGGAGATAGGGAAGGGGGCTGGTGGGAGTGTCAGAGACCACCGAGCACTCAGCGGTCAAGGTCAGCAGGGAGTCCAGAATTGGACGCAGACGGAGTCCATGCTCTTTGAGAATGGGCCTACCCGAGCATGCCTGCCTTCTTCCGGTCGCTGGCTGGGGGCAGCTGTGGAAGCCAGGCCCCCGGGCAAACGTGGCGATGGATTACAGAGGGTCGCAGGGGGCCATCAGCCTTTGGTGTCCCTGTTGTTGGAGGTTGGCAAGGCCAC
The DNA here is from genome assembly GCA_004026805.1 of Lasiurus borealis. Classification (NCBI taxonomy): domain Eukaryota; kingdom Metazoa; phylum Chordata; class Mammalia; order Chiroptera; family Vespertilionidae; genus Lasiurus; species Lasiurus borealis. The sequence goes on along the minus strand of PVJN01036708.1, from coordinate 2,986 downwards.
CGTAACCATAAACAAAACAATTAATCGCATTTCCCAATCCTTCCCTTTGGACTCAAAGTGTTCTCCCATGGGAAAGGGGAGGAAAGTGCATCTTTGGGGAAGTTTGATCTTCTATTACCGTATTTTCTGGCAAATAAGACGACTTTTAACCCAGAAAATCTTCTCAAAAGTCGGGGGGGGGGAGGTCGTCTTTTTTTTTTTTTTTTTTTTGGTGTAGTGTTGTATGAATATATCACAACTTATTATCACGTCTTATAGGGTGGGTATATCCCAAACTCTATATTTTAACTGGAAAAGTTGGGGGTTGTCTTTTATGCCGGAAAATACGGTAGCTTCTAGTTAGCCACTTGACAATCTCAGAAAACATTCTTCCATACTCCTTGCCCAGTTTCCAAGCCAGGGGTTCTTCATTTTTGTTGGGTCACAAGACGCTTTGAGAATCTGAAGAAAACGATGCATTCTCAAACAAATGCACTCATTCTCACACAAATGTGCAGACACAGAAAATACATGTATTCTGAGACATGCTTATTTTAGGGGCATGCGCACTCCAAGGTAAGCATCTTTCTTTGAGTCACAGCTGAATGTTAGATTAGCAGGTAGTTCAATTAAGTATCACGCTAGGTGTGCCAGGAGGTATAGATTATACACTGAGTGGCCAGATGATGATGATCTCTGAATGCATAGTAATCTGGCTGCTCGGTGTCTATCCTATATAACAAAAGACTAATATGCAAATTGTCCCCTCCACCAGGAGTTTGACCAGCAGGCAGGCTGGCCAACTGCCCCTGTCCCATCCCCCTGTCCAGGCTGGCTAGACTCCACCCATGCACGAATTCATGCACTGGGCCTCTAATACACACGTGTGCGCGTGTGTGTGCACACACTCACACTGATTATTATGCGTTCAGAGATCACAATAATCTGGCCACTCAGTGTAAAGGCATGGAGGAAAAAAGGGTGACATTTCACACTGTGCTTCACATTTTTTCCCCTTTACACAGATGTTGATACACAGAAGAGGACTGGGGTTTAACAGATCCCAGTGCAAACTGTGAGACTTATTAATTTGGCAAATACTGGGGGCCTAACATGTGTCCAGCATTATGTTAAAATGTACAATGAAAATGATGATGAATATAACAAGCCATGATGAAGTTCTAACCTCACCCCGATGGACATCCATTCTGTGAACATTTACCTTGTTTGCGGCACCTTAAGGTTACATACATAAGACCCGTTGTCTGTCCTGAAGGATCACTCATGAGAGAGGAGATGGACATGTGAATAAGTAAACTGTAAGAAACACGTGCAAGGGAAATACCACTCTTTACAGGTAGCCTTAGTCAGTGCATTGGTAACAACCCAGGTACCTTCCTTCTCCAGTGAAATCCTTGGGGGGACATTCACTGGTATAGTGTCTGGGTATTAACTAATATATACAGTGGTACCTCGAGATACGAGTGCCCTAACAGAAGAGATTTTTGAGATACGAGCTATTTTTGCTTTGAAATACGAGCAACAGTTGAGATAGGAGTCATCAAGCGGATCGGCCGGCTGCACATGACCCACCAGTTTACCGCGACTCGAGCGTCTCATAATTTCCCACGCCTCAAGGTTACGGGACAAATTAAACTCGTATCTCGAGGTACCACTGTACATACATGTATATCCTCCCTTACTTGGAGGTCAGGGAACAGGCACCTGACCCTTCCTTCCCACCATGGAGCAGCGGAGATGGAGGACAGTAAAGTGCTGGGATAGAGAAGGACAGAGCCGGCTGGGATGCTCGGGAAGGTTTTCTGGAAGGAGCGGTTGGCATTGGGCTGTGAAGGCTGCGTCATTGTCAGTAGTTTGAAAAAGAGGCTGCTTCACAGAAGAGTAACAGTGTGGCTCGGAGCGACCCTTCCCCTGGAGGAGGGGCAGGGGGAGGGAAGAGGGAAACCCAGGCAAACTACTTGCAGGACTTTCTTCAGCCTCTTTCCCTGCGACCGGCCTGTGGGGGCAGGCGGAGAGCAGCGGATCCCGTGTCCACACAAGTTGCCCGCCAACAGCGAAACTGGGACCCCGGCTGCCACTTCCCGTGCCAATGTTTTTCTCGAAGGTTCTGATGCGAATGCATGCTTCTTCGGTGGAAAAAAAACAAACATGTTTATGCTTTGACTTTGCTTTTCAGATTTCCAGACCCGCTGTCAAGTGCAGATCAACGTTATTGACATCAATGATCAGATCCCCATTTTTGAAAAATCAGACGTGAGTAGAGTCATCACCTGTTGTGTTTTTCTTTACTTTGTTCGCGTCACTTGATCCCTACTTCTGGGATCCAGACACAGACAGTAGGCAGGGGACATGCCGGAATTCACAGGTAGCCTTCACCAATGCATCAGCGACAACCCGGACACCTTCTCCAGTGAAACCCTTAGGGCAACGGTTCTCAACCTGTGGGTCGCGACCCTTTTGGAGGTCGAACGACCCTTTCACAGGGGTCGCCTAAGACCATTGGAAAATGCAGATATTTACATCACGATGCATCACAGTAGCAAAATTTCATGGTTGGGGGTCACCACCCCATGAGGAACTGTATGCAAGGGTCTCGGCCTTAGGAAGGTTGAGAACCACTGCCTTAGGGGGACATTCACTGGTACAATGTCTGGGTATAAACTGCTCCTGCTGGTGGCTCCTTTACTCCAAGGGCTGCTGACAAGCGGCCCCCACAATCTCTGTCAAACTGAAAGGAGTCCAATGGCCACGTGCAGTTGGTCATTATGCCGTTTCCCCGAAAATAAGACAGTGTCTTATGTTAATTTTTGCTCCCCAAGATGCACTAGGTCTTATTTTTAGGGGATGTCTTATTTTTCCATGAAGAAGAAGACGGTACACATTTATTGTTGAACAACAAAAAAGGAAATGTATTACCTGTATAAGGTACGGTAGTCGTTGTCATCACAAACCAGCTCACTGATGGGCCGCAGCGCAGCCGGAGCTG
>PVJN01036707.1:0-21344 GCA_004026805.1 Lasiurus borealis | reverse complement strand
AAACCAGTCTGAAGGGGGTAGCCTGTCAGCACCTTTCTGAAATTCAGTCCTTGTTGGAGGAACCCGAAAGGTGAATCAGTTGAACACATTGAGAGGCCTGGTTCTCCGCGGACGTCTCCCCGGCAAGTCCCTAACCTCTGCTCCCGTCCCCCATTGCACAATGGTATGTGGATGAAAGTGTAAGCTTCCACGAGGCTCTCATTTTCTTTCTGGGGCTGAGATAATTGCCAAACGGCTTTCTCAAATCATCACCCAATAACCCCTTCACAGCCGTCAGGGAGCCCTGCACCCTCAGGCAGGGTCAGTGACCCCTGAAATCCAGGCCTCTTCAATCAACGGAGAAAATTCCCCCTTAACTGCATATTTGCTGACTGTCCACAGGAATTCTATTCTTTTTTTTTTTTTAGTAAAAAAGCCAGCCTGCCTTACAGGTGAAGAATTAGCCTCGTTAGTCTTTAGCACTTGCTTTTTGATCAGCCACCCCTCTGAGTCTCATTTCACTTGTCCTGGGTCCTGCCACAGGATAAAAAAAAAAAAATTTATATATATATATATATATATATATATATATATATATATAATTGATTTTTTATGGAGAGGAAGGGAGAGGGATAGAAAGTCAGAAACATCGATGAGAGACATCCATCAGCTGCCTCTTGCACGCACGCCCCCTACTGGGGATGTGCCCACCACCCAGGTACATGCCTTTGACTGGAATCGAACCTGGGACCTTTCAGTCCACAGGCTGATGCTCTATCCACTGAACCAAACCGGTTTCGGCCTGCCACAGGATCTTGAACTTGGACATGGATCTCACAGAAATGTAGAAAGGAAAGCTTCTAAGTGTCACAAGGACCTGACCAGCACTTCCTTGACTGCCGAAAGGGGAGCGAATTTTGTCTGGTTTGAGATGCTCCTGGTTTATCACCTGAGGTCGTGGCAGAGGCCTGACAGGCTGACCATGTAAACTCAGCACAGGCTTCAACACACAGACGACGCGAGGCCCATGTTTGGAATTTCAGACCATGCACAGGTGTAAGCATCCCAGAAGCACCTGCAGCTTTGGGAGGACATGCCGGGAACGAACACACTAGACACGTGACCTTCTAAACCCACCTCCCCAGGTGCCTCACGCCAGTAACAGCTGTCCTCCCCCTCCCCACTCCATCTCCTCGTTCGCTTTCACAGAATCATTTTGGTCGTAAACCAGGAAACCAATGGATGCAGTATAGGAAGTCCAGCATCGGATCGTTCAGCTGACTGGGAGTGACAGCCGTCACGTAAAGGGATGCAGTGGCCCTGGGACCCTGCCTGCCCTCCACCCCCTCTGCAGATCGGGGGAACAGCGGCCTCTGCCACACGGTGAAGGCGGGGCTGCTGACAAGAGGGTCTGCGTGGCGAAGGCTCCGTGGGCAGGTCCCGTGCTTTCATGGAGCAGCGGGAGTTGTCATACAATGTATGGTAGGGAGTGGACGTGTGTAGGTGAGTGAGTGTGTGTGTGTGTGTGTGTGTGTGTGACTTTCAATAAGTCTCAACTGAAAAAGCACAGCATAGCTGCTTTCAGATCCTGGGTAGGGCGAGGTCAGTGTTTGCTCAAGAGGCATATCTATTTATTGTTGTCTTTATTTATTTGTATTATTTTTATTTTTAATTTTTATTATTATTATTTTTTTAAAATACATTTTATAGATTTTTTTATAGAGAGTAAGAGGGAGAGATAGATGGTCAGAAACATTGATGAGAGAGAGACATCGATCAGCCGCCTCCTGGACGCCCCCCCACTGGGGATGTGCCCGCTACCAGGATACATGCCCTTGACCGGATTCGAACCTGGGACCCTTCAGTCTGCAGGCTGACGCTCTATCCACTGAGCCAAACCAGCCTCGGCTATTTTTATTTTTTAAAAAATCTTTATTGTTGAAGATATTGCAGATGCTCTCCTTCCCTGCCCCCCACTGACCTTTCCCAGCTCTGCGCCCCCACCCCCACCCCAGACCTTCACCACCCTACGGTCTGTGTCCATGGGGCATGCAGATCTGCAGCCAAGGTCCTTGGTTGATAAGAAGCCCATTTCTAACCAAGCAAAAGTGTAGCCTCCTCTCTCCCTGCAAATGCATTTCAGATCCACCCAGGAAGAGCTGCTTTCTGACACCCGGCCAGTCACTCGCCATTTTCAATGTTATTTCCTGCCTTCCCGGCCCTCGGGGAGAACGAGGAGGAGGGGACGCATGTGTGCTGAAGACCTCACACTTTGGAATCAGCCAGACCGCAGCCTCATCCCTGGCTTAATAAATAGCTTTAGACAAGATATAAATACCCCCACATCCTCGTCGGCGAACTGGGGGGGAAGTGAGATAGCCGCCCCGAAGAACGCTCGGTAAAGTCGGCAGGGCCTAGGAAGAGCTTAAACGTTCTTTGCCCTTATTAACATTCTCTGTCCTTATTAACATCCTCAGAGAAGCTATAAAATGTGCACCCCATTGGCAAGGGGGGAGACTGGGATTCGAACCAGGGTCTGATGGCAAAGTTAACCTTCTCAGCCCCGATGCTGCACCACTCTCTAACACCGTTATTGTTTTATCCACTGGCGTCATTTCCACGCCTGGAGCCCTCGCTTGAAGAAGGATCCAGAGGAAGAGTAACCCTTCCCTTGAGGAGGGGCCCTCACTTTTGTTTCTTTAAATAACCAGCAGGCGATGCCTGGAGAGTTGAGATTTCGAATATCCGTTGGGCTAAGAAAGGATCTCCTGCGGCTTAAGGAAGGCCCATTTCTGGCCTCCTAAACGGCTCTTTTCAGAAATACGGGTCACGGCCACGAGGCCCAGAGTGGAGCTGACGCACGTTACCTTGAGTTTTCTCTTCATTCCCTCCCGCCCCCCGGTCTTGAGCAGCCCCTGTCTCAGCTCCCACTCACTCTCCCGAGAATGTCTTCCCTTTCTGGCTGCAGGTTCACACCTGTCCACCCAACGTGACCCAACAGGAGGCCGCCTGTGTCTTTAAGGTCCACAACCATTGCTTAACGGTCAGATGTAGCATTCTCTCCAACGTTTGGTCACATTTCTTCTCCATCCATCCCCCCCGCCCGCACCCACATCTACAGAAGTCTGTGGCAAATCAAAACCAAACCCGGTGCCTGCAAACCGTGTTCTTTCCTCGACTAGATAAAGACCCATGTTTTTCCTTCTGAACTGGGTCAAGAGTTACTCGCTCTGACGCACCCTGGACGGAGGAGGAGGGGTCAGGTGATCACACCTGTTATTTCCCCTGGCGGGTGTGCGCGTGTTTCTCGTGTGGTCTGGAGAGGAGCATTTAACATAGCGAGATCTCTACTAGCTTTTGGGCTCATAAAAGTAAGGACCTCATCTGGCTTCAGAAGGGTAACCATTAACACATCTCCTCAGTGTCTGTGGTGCGTGGAAAGCGATTCCATTCGCCTTAAAAGCTAAAAACCGCCAAAACCGGTGTGGCTGAGTGGATAGAGCGTTGGCCTGCGGACTAAAAAGGTCCCAGGTTCAATTCCGGTCAGGGGCATGTACCTTGGTTGTGGGCACATCCCCAGTGGGGGGTGTGCAGGAGGCGGCTGATCGATGTTTCTCTCTCATCAATGTTTCTGGCTCCCTTTCTCTCTGTAAAAAAATCAATAAAAAATATTAAAAAAAAAAAGTTAAAAACCTTCCAGCTGCAGAGAGCCTGCAAGGTGTAGGAGGACTGAGCTGCCTGAAGCTTTCGGACCGGCAAGTGGGATTTGGGGGGGCGGGGGGACAAGGAAGCATCAGGATGAGCCTGTCCCTTTGAGGGGGGACGGAGGCTGGGGCTCCGACTTGGCCGAGCGGATGCCTTCAGGAAAAGAAGGCTCCCTTGGTTCTGAGCCCCATTTCCCAGCCTCTCCCGGGACCTGAAGGCTCCTCTGTGTGGCTTTCACAATCAGACAGCGGCCACCGCCTCTCTGCTCCAGGCTTTGAAACCCTCCCCTATTCACAGGCGCACAAGCAGCAGACAGCCCCGGGGCAGGGAGGGCAGGCAAGTGCTTCCTGGGGTCCCCGCTGGCGGGGTCCAGGGGCGGGAGGGAGGCTCCCGGCGGCAGGCAGGGCTGGCCCTGGATTCACTAGTGCCCACGGCCTGGGGGAACCACAGCCAGCCCCCTACGCAGTCTCCCTGTCCCCAGAGAGCCTCTGGCTGCATTCGTTGCCTCCCTGATGCCTGCAAACACCCGCGTGGCCCTTTGATCCAGGACAACCGCTGGGAGCAGCGGACACCCAGGCCCGGCCTTTGTTTAACGGGGACCGACAGCACGGCTGTCATGACACTGGGCAGCGGTGACTCTGCGCACTGAGACGCACGTCTGGGTGTTTGCGAGGAGTTCTAATCCAGGCTGTTTCTGGGTCGCTGGCGAGAAAAGAGCTCAGAGATCGCTTTGGCCAGAGGAAGATCCTGGAGGGAGGGGGGTAGTGCCCGCTACTGGAACCAGCCCTCAGTGCTGGCTCGGTCCCTCAAACGCCTCTGGTAGCCTTTGCCCCAGGGAGACTGGACACAGCTATGAGTTCAACTTTTTGATTTAAACAACAACAACCTACCCTCCAGCAAACAAACACCCCAATGCTTCCCTCCTTTGCACAAAGAGTTAACGAACAGCCACTGAGCGGCTTGGCCCTGTCCAGCTGACCGTGGCGGCGGCCAGCGCCCCGGTCCAGAGCCAGGGAGACAGATGGGATTGAGGGGGCAGCTGGCACCTGCTCCCTTCCCTTGCTGAACGGAGGCCGTCCAGGGGTTCCCCAAGAAGTGACCCCGCCCCATTCACTTTGGGGGCATCCATCGGCCTCGATCAGCAGTTCTCAACCTTCCTAAGGCCACGACCCTTGCAAACAGTGCCTCACGGGGTGGTGACCCCCAACCATGAAATGTTGCTACTGTGATGCATCGTGATGTAAATATCTGCATTTCCCGATGGTCTTAGGCGACCCCTGTGAAAAGGTCGTTCGACCCCCAAAGGGGTTGCGACCCACAGGTTGAGAACCGCTGGCCTTAAGGGTGGGCCTCAGGGACCCGGCAAGGTCAGCTGTGTGCATTGCTCTCCCCTTCGCCTGCTGAAGGCGCACGGGGACAAGCCTGTGTGCCTGAGCCCTGCCAGGCAGGACAGATGGGCAGATGGACAGATGGCCAGACAGACAGATGGCCAGACAGACAGATGGCCAGAGGCAGGCCCCCCGAGCTCAGGAATGCGGGCAGTGGCAGCTGCAGGGAGGGACAGGGAGGGACGGGGAGGGACGGGGGGACACTGACCTGGAAGATGAGCACCTTGAAGTGGTTTCGGCGGAGCAGCTGGGCGTGGTTGCTCTCCAGCCGTTTCACCTGCGCGCCCTGCCGCTCCAGGCGCTCGCGGACGGCGCGCGTGTGCGCGCTCACCTTGCGGGACTTGTCCAGCAGCTTGGCCACGGTGCTGCCCGTGGACGCCTGGTGCTTGGCGAGCTTGGCCAGGTCGCTCTGGATGCCCTTCACGGAGCCCTCCAGGCCGATCTGCCGCTGCTCCATCTTGCGCTGGTTGTCCTGCACCACGTCCATCATCTTCACCAGCTTGTCCAGCAGCGTGAGCACCGTCACGGCGTTCACCTGCTGCTGGTCGCGCGGGGCGTCGTCCGCGGGGTGCGGGCCGGCGCTGGGCGTGGAGGAGGGCGCCGGGCTGGGGCTGGCCGGCTTGTCGGGCCGCAGCTCGGAGCCCGGGCGCGGGGGCCTCTCGGCGTGGGCAGCGTCCTCCCCCATGGCCGGCTGGCGGGCAGCGTCGGTGGTGCCTCTTCGCGAGGGGCACAGAGCGAGGATGGGGGCCGCTGGGAGCTCAGAGCCCGGCTCCCCCGCTGGAGAGGCTCCCGCAGGTCAGCACTGGCCACTCACTCTGCCCTGGGCCGGCTCCCGGCCGCTCTTAAAAGCCCCGCTCCACCCAGAGGAAGGCCGGGGTCAGGGAGAGAGCCACTCAGGGCTCGCAGGGAGCGCACACACACGCTTTCCTGCAGGGCCGGCTGCTCTTTCCGACGCCGCTTCCCTTTTAAAAACGAGGTTGCGTGCCATATCTCAGCCGTGACTTCATCCAGGGGCGGGGCCAGCGCGCTGCCCGGCCGGCCGGCCAGCTCCGGCCTCCAGCTGGCCCGCGCTGGTAAACTTGTCTGCGCTGCTATGCTACACATGCAACAGGGCAGGGCGGCTGTGTGTGTGTTTTTTTTCGTTCTTTTTTTTTTCTTTTTCCTCTTTCCTGAACACAAGCCATTCCAACGGAAAGGATTGTTTGCCTGGGCCCCGGACCTGCCCCTGGACGGCAGAACGCCCGGTGGCCAAGGAGCGGGGAGGGGTCAAGGGCAAAGGCGCTGGCAGCTCAGCTTGTGTTGCTGGTTCTCAGTGTCTGAGGGCAGGGAAGGGGCCCTGGGAACCGCCAGAAGGGCAGCCGCGCTCTCCTTCACAAGCTCTTCTTGGAGAGCAAGGTCAGTCAAAGGAGACTGAACCGCCGAGGCCGGTGTGGCTCAGTGGGTGGAGCGTCGGCCTGCGGACGGAAAGGTCCCAGGTTGGACTCTGGTCAAGGGCATGGACCTTGGTTGTGGGCACATCCCCAGTGGGGGGCGTGCAGGAGGCGGCTGATTGATGTATCTCTCTCATCCATGTTTCTAACTCTCTATCCCTCTACCTTCCTCTCTGTGAAAAATCAATAAAATATATTTTTTAAAAAAAGAGACTGAACCTCAAGTCTCAGCCGGGTGGCGTGGCTCAGTGGTTGAGCATTGGCCTATGAACGAGGAGGTCACAGTTCGATTCCCAGTCAGGGCACAGGCCCGGGATGCGGGCTCCCTCCCCAGTGTGGGGCGTGCAGGAGGCAGATGATCCATGATTCTCTCTCATGACAGAGGCTTCCCTCTCTCTTTCTTTCTCTCTTCCTCTCTGAAATCAATAAAAAACATTAAAAAATATATACTTTCTTTTGGGGAACACAATTGAAAGAGGAACCCTTCCCGCTCCCCCAGGAAAGAAAGCCTGGCCTCTTTCAGGGCCACCGTGCGTGTGTTTGAACTGGTTTAGACTCACTGCTGGGGGCCTGCTCCGAAGCCCCCTCTGCAGGGCACTGACCGACACGCGCCCAGCGGGGGGGGCCGCCAGGAGGGCGAGGCGGGGTCTCTGAAGTGCTTCTCTGCCCGGTGGCTCCAGATTCCTGTGCAGGGAAGCGCAGCACTGTTCCCAGCGCCGCCCGCCCGGCTCTGGGAGCGGGCTTGCTTCCCGGGACGCCTGGCCATGCTCGGATTGGTCTTAACTGCGTTTGGCCTTTGAAAGCGCGTTCGGCAGGAAATGTGTGCTAGGCCTTCGGTGGGCAATTTTTAAAAATATATATTTTATTGATTTTTTTTACAGAGAGGAAGGGAGAGGGATAGAAAGTCAGAAACATCGATGAGAGAGAGACATTGATCAGCTGCCTCCTGCACGCTCACACTGGGGATGTGCCCACAACCAAGGTACATGCCCTTGACCAGAATTGAACCTGGGATCTTTCAGTCCGAACGCCGATGCTCTCTCCATGGGACCAAACTGGTTTTGGCGATGATGGACAATTTTTTTTAAAAAAAATATATTTTATTGATTTTCTACAGAGAGGAAAGGAGAAGGATAGAGAGAAACATCGATGAGAGAGACATCGATGAGCTGCCTCCTGCATGCCCCCCACTGGGGATGTGCCCGCAACCAAGGTACATGCCCTTGACCGGAATCAAACCTGGGACCCTTCAGTCCGCAGGCCGATGCTCTTTCCACTGAGCCAAACCGGTTTTGGCTCAATGGACAATTTTGAGAAGCACTAAGGCCAGCTCCTTGTTCAGGGACTGATGGAGGGAAAGCGCCATTCTCCAGTGGCAAAGCCTGCAAGTGAGCCCATCCTTCAGAGAGTCGTTCGCTGTCACATTTATCGCAGCTGTGAGTTGCTGCTGTCTGTCCAGGCCGATGATCGGTGAACCGTCCAGTGCAGTGGTTCTCAACCTTCCTAAGGCCGCGACCCTTGCATCCAGTTCCTCCTGTGGTGGTGACCCCCAACCATGAAATTTTGCTACTGTGATGCATCGTGATGTAAATATCTGCATTTTCCGATGGTCTTAGGTGACCCCTGTGAAAGGGTCGTTCAACTCCCAAAGGGGTCAAGACCCACAGGTTGAGAATCACTGATCCACCGGATAAACTGTAGCACGCTCTGAGATCTGCCCTCAGTGGGTACACCTGTTGGCTGGGGAGAGGAGTGAGAGCCACTCAGAGGGGCCACAGTGGTTTCCTCAAACACTTGGTGCCTCCCCAAACCACATTCAAGTTTTATTTTTTATTTTATTAAAAATTTTCTTTGAAAAAATAGATTTTTATTGATTTTAGAGAGGAAGGGGAAGGGAGATAGAAATACCAATGATGAGAGAGAATTGCTGATTGGCTGCCTCCTGCACACCCCCTAATGGGGATTCAGCCCACAACCCAGAATTGAACTGTGACCTCTTGGTTCATAAGGTTAATGCTCAACCCCTGAGCCATGTTGATTGAGTTAAAGTAAAAAAAAAATAGGAACAAAACAGGGAAAAGATTTGGTTGGCACTGTAAAAAAGGTAAGACGATCATTACAATTAATTCACCTTACGTTTAACAAATTTTAGTTGGTCAGTGATGTATAAATGTTAGGACAAAAGATGAATCAAGCGCTGATTTTGAGAAGTGTGATTTTCTGACAAAATTCTATGGTCTCCTCCACAATATCCTTTTACATTTGATTTCAGTGGGCAAGTCCTGAGGAGAGTTCTTACTGCAAACATATCTGAAGGTTTGATCGGTTTCCCAAGAGCCTCTCTTAAGTCCTGACCTTCACACTGTTCCCTCGGGAAGCAGTTACTGTGCCGTGACCTGTGAGGGTTTCTTCTCCTTTAAATGTTACCATTCCAGCTGCAGAGTCTCATTCCTCAGAGGAGTGACCCATGATTCCAGGGCTTCTCTCATGTGACCTTCATCAGCTTCACGATTTCCTACACATGTGGAGAGATTTGCAATTTTACATTAGAATCACTTTGTCCTGATTTTTTTTTTTTTTTGCATGGATTGGTACTGACGTTGCATTGCATTGTTGGATATTGTATAATCTGTTAGGTAAACAGAGACCTTAAAGACAGGGGGTTAAGGTAGGAAAAACAGAGAGAGGATACTGTTAAACAGGAAGGAAGATTTGCAAGGGATCCTAGGTAATTAAAAAAATTAATTTTGAATAAGACACACAGCATATCATAACAGTTATCTATTGCTGTGTAACGAGCCAGCCTGACATTCCAAGGCTGACAACAGTTACAGTCCTGAGTTCTATGTGCTCATGACTGTGTGATGGCTAGATGGTCTTCATCGCCGAAACCGGTGTGGCTCAGTGGATAGAGCGTCAGCCTGGGGACTGAAAGGTCCCAGGTTCTATTCCGGTCAAGGGCATGTACCTTGGTTGTGGGCATATTCCTAGTAGGAGGCATGCAGGAGGCGGCTGATCGATGTCTCTCTCTCTCATCGATGTTTCTAGCTTTCTGTCCCTTTCCCTTCCTCTCTGTGAAAAATCAATAGAATATATTAAAAAAAAAAAAAGATGACCTTCATCCCACGACCAGCTCTTTAGCCTCGGGGAGAGGCCAGGGGAAGGAAAGCAAAAGCTGCCAGATTTGGCAAGTTTGGAATTCTCCTCTTGTCCTGTCCACTACATTCACCGAGTCCAAGCAGGTCACAGGCCCAGCTCAGGTTCAAGGGCACAGGAAACAGACCCTCCCTCTTATTAGTAGGAGCGGGCAGGGTTACAGGGGAGCATGGTTAGGGGTCTGAATCCTCCATCCATTCACTAGCTGCCAACTCCTCTTCAAGTCTCTGAGCCTCACCCTGCCCACATGAGACCCTCGGCCTTGTGAGGCAGAGGGTGGCATCCTTGCTGGGTTCTGCCGGATTTCCGATCCACAGAACTGTAGACACAAGAAAATGATGTGTGTGTCTGTCACTGAGTTTTGGGGTGGTTTGTTTTGCAGCAACAGATCATGGTGACCAGGTCGTTGGCAATGAGAATGCAGTTCTTGAAAAGCCATGAGCTGTCTGGGTTTGTCCCCAGCACTCCTGCATCCCGGCCATTTATATATACTACTGTCCCCACCCTTACCTTCTAAAATGACTTTACCCTACGCCAAACTGCACTCTGAGCTTGATACCAAAAAGCAGTGGTTCTCAACCTTTCTAATGCCACGACCCTTTAATACAGTTCCTCATGGGGTGGTGACCCCCAACCATACTCCATAACTGTAATTTTGCTGTTGTTATGAATTATAATGTGAATACCTGTGTTTTCGATGGTCTTAGGCGACCCCTGTGAAAGTGTCATTCAATCCCCAAAAGGGTCGAGACCCACAGGTTGAGAACCACTGCCAAAACAGGTGGGACACGCAGACACTAAGGGAAAGTGAATTAGGCAGAGAGGAAGGTGGCGTTGAAGGATCACCCAACCACAGCTGGTTCTGCCCTGCGCCCCACAGGGGCGCCGACGAAAGGGGTGCAGCTTGTACAAGGCCAGATGGGCCTGCCTTTCCCTGCTCCCTCTCTGAGGCGACAGAGAGGAATTGTGTTCGGTGGAAATATCAAGGATGAACCGTGTGTGATTATACGCCCTTAGCCTCTCCACGTAACCTATATGGAAATGTGCATAAATGAGTGATGAAGCATAAATAATGCACGGCTTTGACAGAAAAGGCAGGTCCCACTTTGCTCGCCGTGGGCTGTCATTCAGGAAATGCCATGATTTTTTTTTTTTTTGAAATTCTAGAGGGGCTGGCATATTGTCTAGGCCTCCTCTGCCTCTGGCACCCCCATGTTCCCCGGTGCTGCTTCCATCTCGCTCCATACCTGCCCAGCTGGGAAGGTAAACTGAATTAGGCAGACTGCTGGTTAAGAGCATGGACTCTCAAGACAAAGTTTCTCAGTTTCAGTTCCATCAAGGTTGTACGACTCTGGACAAATTGCTTTTCCTTTCTAGGACACATTATAAAATAAGATAATTCTTTTTTTTAAAAAATATATTTTATTGATTTTTCACAGAGAGGAAGGGAGAGAGATAGAAAGTCAGAAACATCGAGGAGAGAGAGACATCGATCAGCCGCCTCCTGCACGCCCCCCACTGGAGATGTGCCCAGAAGCAAGGTACATGCCCCCGACCGGAATTGAACCCGGGACCTTTCAGTCCGCAGGCCGACGCTCTATCCACTGAGCCAAACCGGTCTTGGCAAATAATTCTTATCTGATTATCATACGTTGTTACTAGAGGCCTGGTGCAAGAAATTTGTGTCATGAGGGGTGCAGTGTGTGGTAAGGAGATGCAGATCACAGGAAGATGGTGGACACTTCCGGTCTCTCCTCCCGGTTTCGTACCTTCTGTTTTCTCTTATCCTCCTCTTCCTATACTCCATGAGGGAAATGTTAGCCCCACGCAGGCTCTTGGGCTTGATCCCACGCCAAGGAGACGTATCATTATTACCCTGAAAAGTCGTTTTCTACCTTTTTAAAAGACAAACAACTAAACTCTGATACCCGTGAAGAGGACGGAACTCTTTTCCATCACGTTTTATTGTCAGGATCAGGGGCAGAGAGACAAGTTAGACTAGTGTTCATCCATCATTCATTTGTTCATTCATTCATTCAGCAAATATTCCCGAGCAACAAGCAGGCCCTGGTTGCTGAAACCGGTGTGGCCCAGTGGATAGAGTGTCGGCCTGTGGACTGAAGGGTCCCAGGTTTGATTCTGGTCAAGGGCATGTACCTTGGTGGTGGGCACATCCCCAGTTGGGGGCATGCAGGAGGCGGCTGATCGATGTCTCTCTCTCATCGATGTTTCTGACTTTCTATCCTTCTCCCTTCCTCTCTGTAAAAAATCAATAAAATATATTTAAAAAACAAAACAAACAAACAAAAAACAAACAACAAAACAAGCAGGCCCTGGCACTGTGGCGGTGAACAGGACATCAAGTCCTTGATCCTGTGGCGTCCATGCTGTGAGGGGCGGGGCGGAGACCGGTGGACATAAAAATAACCTGTCATTTTAGACAGAGCGACATTTCCACGAAGAGAGAGAAAGCAGCAGAGTGGGTCAGAGTGTGACAGGTGTGACTTTAGATAGGGCGGTCCAGGAAATCCTCTTGAAACGGGGCCTGCTAAGCCGATCCCGTACGTCGCAGGAATCGGGGTGAGAGGGAGAGGCCTCTAGCAGTGATGGAGTGAGTTAACCTGAGTCTTAGGTAGGTGCCTCCTCGCCCAGCTGAAGACCGCACTCCTGTCTCTCTCTGAACCGGAAGTGGACGTATATTACCAAGTTCTGTTCAACAGATGTAAGCAGAAGTGACATGGGCCACTTTTGAAATACAGTGGTACCTCGAGATACGAGTTTAATTCCTTCTGTCACCTTGAGGCGTGGGAAACTATGAGACGCTCGAGTCTTGGTAAACTGGTGGGTCATGTGCAGCTGGCCGATCTGCATGATGACTCCTATCTCAAATGTTGCTCGTATTTCAAAGCAAAAATCCCTCGCTTGACGGCTCGTATCTCAAAAATCTCGTCTGTGAGGGCACTTGTATCTCGAGGTACCACTGTATGCCCTTTATATATTTTATTGACTTTTCACAGAGAGGAAGGGAGAGGGATAGAGAGTTAGAAACATCAATGAGAGACATCCATCAGCCACCTCCTGCACGACCCCTACTGAGGATGTGCCCGCAACCAAGGTATGTACATGCCCTTGACTGGAATTGAACCTGGGACCTTTCAGTCCGCAGGCTGACGCTCTATCCACTGAGCCAAACCGGTTTCGGCTGAAATCTGCCCTTTAAAGGACTGGGTGTGTGGTTCACGGCTCCCTGGTCTGCTTTCCCACATATTTTTCCTCGCAGAGGGCAAGCTTACTGGGATGCAGAAAGGGAAATAACTGAGTTGGAGGTTGAAGGCGGCAGCTTTTCCTCCTCTTCCTCTCTTGCTCCCTCAAGTCCCTCCCACTCCTGTCCTCTCGCTCCCCTTCTTTCTCACATGGCCTCTGCCCCCGGTGCTTCAGCGTGCACAGAGGACAGCAGTTAAGAGCAGCAGGTGCCAACGGGTGGTCCTCAGACTGCTGTGGTCCATTGTGTCTGAAAGGTTGGTGACCGCTGGTTAAGAGGATGGACTCTCAAGACAAAGTTTCTGGGTTCCAGTTCCAGCAAGGTGGTACGACTCTGGACAAGTTGCTTTTCCTTTCTAGGACACATTATCAAACAAGATAATTCTTATCTTATTATCACACGTTGTTACTAGAGGCCTGGTGCAAGAAATTTGTGCATGAAGCGGGGGCGGATAGGGGTCCCTCAGTTCGGCCTGCACCCTCTCACAGTCTGGAATCCCTCTTGCAATCTGGGATCCCTCGCTCCTTACCACTGGGATCGCTGCTCCTAAGCGCACAGTCGTGGGGGTGGGAGAGACTCCCGCCACCGCTGTGTTCGCCAGCCGTGAGCCGGGCTTCTAGCTGAGCGGTGCTCCCCCTGTGGGAGTGCACTGACCACCAAGAGGCAGCCCCTGAGTTGAGCGTCTGCCCCCGGTGGTCAGTGTGCATCATAGCGACTGGTCGTCCTGCCATAATGGCTGCTTAGGCTTTTACTGTAGAGATGGGATTTAAATGAGTTCATGTTTGTAACTGCTTGGACCCGTGCCTGTAACATGGTAAGCAGCATATGTGTTAAATACATAAATGAAATAAATAAACCTCCTTCATATAACTGCCTAGTTTAGCTTCTTGGCTTTGAAGATATAATTAAAATTTTTGTTTTCCAAAAATCTGATAAAAAAATAGACCCAGAGGCATAGAAGCAGGAACAGACTGTTGAACCTCAGAGGGAAGGCAGGGGAGGGTGGGTGGGAGAGACCAGCCAATGAACTTGTGTGCATAGATGCATCGCCCGTGGACACAGATCCTGGGTGGTGAGGGCTTAGAGGGGGTGACTGGGAATGGGCTGGGGGGGTCTACTGGGGGAAAAAGGAGGACCTATGTAATGCTTTCAGCCATAAAGATAAAAAAATACGCTCACATCTTGCGTTACCTATGTCACACTCAAATTTAATGCTTCCTCTGCTCTCCCTTCCTGACACTTCGGGGCGCACCCAGCGGAGAGACGTGAGGGTGCCTCAGCCTCCCCCACCAATGGATTCGTCAGCTGCTCTAAACGCGTGGCTCCACGCTGAGCACAAAATCATTAAACACACGGCTCTCATCCCGGAGACGCCGGGAGCCTTTGGGGAAAAGCGAGATTTACGCACAAGAAGCAATTAGAAGACAATGCCAGGCAAGACCTAACGAGGCGCTGGAGGGGCCCCCTTTTCAGTCTCAGGAAACCCCTTAACCTCGCCGTGACCCCCCGCGTTTGCTTTTCTCATTACCGAGCCCCGAAGCAAACAGGCTTCTTGGCAAACAGACTTCAATGAGGAGAGTAACTCAGCGAGGCTGCTGTTCTCACAAGGCAGCGCTCTCCACGCACGTTGTCTCAGACGCTGCGCGGCCTTGAGGAACAATACAGAGGTACCTCGAGATATGAGTTTAATTTGTCCCATAACCTTGAGGCGTGGGAAACTATGAGACGCTCGAGTCTCGGTAAACGGGTGGGTCGTGTGCAGCCGGCCGATCCGCGCGATGACTCCTATCTCAACTGTTGCTCGTATTTCAAAGCAAAAATCGCTCACTCCACAGCTCGTATCTCAAACATCTCGTATGTTAGGGCACTCGTATCTCGAGGTACCACTGTACTGGGAGGAGGTAGACCAGCGTGCCGCAGGCCTCTGCATGAGCACACAGAGGCTCTGAGAGGCCCGTGGTTCTCTGGACAGAGAGAGAGGTGCAGCACTCTCTTCTCAGCAGGTAGATCTCCTCCAGCCGCCTCCCCCTCCCCCCACCCTCTTCCCTCTTCTTCTCCCTCTCCCCTGTACCGTGCTGCTGGTCATCAACTCTGAAACCTCCCCTTGGAAGAACATTCTAGATTTCTCTGGTCCCCTGTTTCAGAGTTTAACAAGCCTCCTCAAGTAGCTCATCTTGAGGTCTCTTGTGACTCTGTTCCTGGAGGTATCCCCATGAATGAACATGGAGAATTGTATTTGCGATTAAAAAAAAATCCCAAAGTTTCAACAACCCCAAAACGCCTCCCCTTGTCTTAAAAGCAAGTTCTATTCACTGGAAAGCCTTCTTGGAGGAGGAAATTCCAAAGCCGTTTCGGTGGCCGAGGCTGGCGTTGTCAGGAAGCCCTTCTCCACAGATAACCCGAGTCCTTATTGTAGCCCCGTGAGGCCACTTCCCGTCCCGGGCCTCTGTTTTGTGAGTTAATGAGCAGCTACATAATGGAGTTCTATAAATGACCTATAATCGTTTTTTCCGCAATTTCTGCACATTCGTGGTAAAGTGGAGGACCTCCGGTTGGCTCGAGGCTGTCTCTCTATAGGACCCACCGACGCGAATGCTTTTTATCAGAACTATTTTGGCAATGCAAGCGCCTCAGCGGGGAAATATTTCTGGAGGGAGGGACGGTGGTGGCAAGACGCACTCGCCTGGTGCCTTACCCTCGGAAAGCACTCCGCACATCTTGAGTTATCTCTGAATTCCAAAAATGTGCGACTCCAGATTCCTCTCCCTCCGACGTGCATTCGTTGGCCTCAGAGGCCTGTTTTCTCTGCCGAGGCCCTGGCTCCCTTCCAATGGAAAAACTGAAGAGCTGGAGGGTGAGTCAGAGACCCAGGTAGCCAGCAGGGGTGACGGGGGTGGCGGGAGCAGGGTTTGGCTGGTTGTCTTCATGGCGATGGCTGCTTGCTGAAAACATATTTTGAGTCCTGGCCAGGTGGGCTCAGTGGGTAGAGCGTCGGCCTGCAGACCAAAGGGTCGGGGCTCCTGCAAGAGCCAACCGATCACTGGTTTTTCTCTCACCTCGATGTTTCTCTGTGTCTTTCCCTCTCTCTTCCACTCTCCCTAAAAATGAATGGGAAAATATCTTCAGGCAAGAATTCACAAAATAATCAACCAACCAACCAATCAATCAATTAATGAAACACACTGTTAGTGCTTCTCTCTGAGACAATTTTGGGCTGTGGCATAGACAGTCATTAAGCCAGGCCTGATTGATGGCGAACAGGATGGAATGTGTTATAAATAAATACGGAGCAGAAGGGAGCTGGTGTCTTCAGGCTTAGCAGTACTTTCCTCATGTGTAAAACTTGTCCACCTGGTTTTCTAAGGCCTTTCCCAGCGATAACATTTATAACGATCACTTAAACTTAGGTTACGGACTCATGTTGCTAGTATCGGCTCAGATTCCCAATGGGAGAGCAATAGTGACATCCTTGTGGGTCTGGGGTGCCCACGAGTGAGGGCCCCCCAGCTCCGCACCCCAATGGATGGGTGCTGTCGCCCTTCCTCCTTCTGGGGGGAAGGAAGGACCTGGGAGGAGCTGTAGTTGGGGTCCAGGGGTCTCCCTCCCGGCCCCTGAGTCTTCCTGGGTGGGGTGGATGGGTCACAGGTTCCGACCTCTGACCTCTCTAGAAGTCCCAAGTGCCTTCCCTGTCCAGGTCCCACCCCCAGCTTAGGGCCCAGTGCGCCTTGGAGGCAGGGAGGGAGGGCCCACCAGTGGCTCTCAGAGTCCAGGAGAAAGCGACCCCTCCCTCCCCGTTTTTCTATTTATCGTATTTTCTAGAGTATAAGACGACCCCCAACTTTTCCAGCTAAAATATAAAGTTTGGGATATACTCGCCCTATAAGACGACACCTGTTGTATAAGATGACCCCCGACTTTTGAGAAGATTTTCCTGGGTTAAAGAGTCGTCTTATACGCCTGAAAATACGGTAATAAAAACAAACAAACAGGCAAACAAAAACCCCAGGAATATAAAACATGAATAGAAACCTGAAACAAGCAACACAGAACCCTCGGTTCCCAGGCTGGGTTGCTGGACAAAGGGTGGCATTTGGGTGGACTGGGGATGGAAGAGACCTGAACTTGAGGTTCAGCTGTGACCCTGACCGGATGACCTTGAGGAAATGGGTTTGACTGACCTCAGATCGCAATCCAGCAAGCATTTATTCGTGGTTTCCAAACTCAAGGTCCTTCATGGACAGGAGGGTGCAGAGGGAGGAAAGACGAGGATGTAGAGGTAGAGAAGCTCTCGGCGAAGTGACACCCAGGGGCAGAAGCCGTGTGGTAGGGAAAGGCACAGAGTGCTGGGGCCCAGAAGGCGAAGGTGCGTGTGCTAAGGGCTCGCTGTCCTTACCGATGAGAGCAGCGTGCTCGCTCTCCCCGAGGGCACCACTGGGACAGCCCGCAAGCAGGTGCAGCGGGAAATCAATTAAAGTATATTTTTAAAAAATGATGACCACAACCCCCCTTTCACATCTTGGGTGCTTCATTTCTCTGGTGGCAAGTTCACACGGCCACGCTGATTCTAGCTGGATGTTTTAACTTAGCTGCATCATACAGGTGTTTTTAATTTCTGTTTTCCTCTGGGTTCTCTGTCTTATATGGCCTGACCAATGTTTCCGGGCTGGAGTAGGGTGGTCTCATGTCCCTCCCCAGATCCGGAAGTTGAGTACTAACTGAAAGACCATGCCCTGCAGTTGCGGCCAGAAGAACTGATGCAGACAGATGGAAATTGCTAGTCTGCAGGACGGCCTCCAGTCAGGTGCCTTTGGTAAACGGGGGGCTATTGAGGTCCAGGGGACCTGCTGGTGGTGTAAAACGAAGACCATGTGCTTGCCCGCCGTGGCTCAGTGATTGAGCATCGACCTCTGAACCCGGAGGTCAGGGTTCCATTCCCAGTCAGGGCACAGGCCCGGGTTGTGGGCTCCATCCCTGTGGTAGGTGTGCAGGAGGCAGCCGATCGATGATTCTCTCTCATCCTGGATGTTCCTCTCTCTCTCTCCCTCTCTTGGCCTCTCTGAAATCAAAAACTATGTATGTTTTTCAATGAATAAAAAGACCATGTGACTTTCAAATCCGAAGGAACTGGGGACTATTTCTCGGTGTCAGCAAGGTGGCAAGAGGGTGTCCTGAGGACAGAGACCGGGGCGGCCTGCAGGAATTCTCATCAGCCGACGGCATTGTCCTCTCTCCGGCAGCCACTGCGCAGCAGAGAGAGGGCTGTCATTGGGGAGGGGTCAGGAGGGAGGCCCAGAAAGGAAACACCTGTGGCTGCTTCCTCTGCGGGTCCTGGGATGGAGAGGCTGCCTCTATGGCAGCGCTGGTCATTTCCGGTCGTGACGCATCCATGGTTCACCAAATCCACTTGTTGAAGAGTGACAGACCTTTTTAACCAGAGAAGAGAGACCAGAGCGCATTCCAGCCAGCTCGTCCTGTAACCTGGTGGCCTCCGTAAAGGCCCTGTTTACAAACACAGCTCCAGCGGGGGTCAGGGCTTCAACCTGTGAATCGGGGGGTAAAAATCCAGTGCATAACAGACAGCCTAGGACCGTGGTCGGCAAACTGCAGGTTGAGAGCCACAGGCGGCTCTTTGGCCCCTGGAGGGTGGCTCTTCCAGAAAACACCACGGCCTGGGCAAGTCTGTGTTGAAGAAGTGGCGTTAAAAGAAGTTTAAGGTTAAAAAATGTGGCTCTCCAAAGAAATTTCCGTCGTTGTCCTGTGGATACTGGGCTCTGTGGACTGATGAGGAGGTCTGGGGAGCAGTGAGCCCGTGGAGCAGAGGACCGCTCAGGTGTTAGATTGGGGTCCCCTGCGTGTGCATTCCAGCTCTAACTCTCGCGTGCACCAGGGGCAAATTCACTTTTCATCGTGGGGCCTGGGAACTCTCGATACGATCGGGGCGCTTTGTAACCCAGGAAATGCAGGGTGAGGGGCAGCGTCCAGGACAGGGCCGATGCCAGTCCCAGTAAGGGGCGCGGCAGCTAACTCCGTCATCTTGCAGCCACTTCCCTCCCACTCGCCCTACAATCCACTAAGTCCCTAGACCAGCAGTTCTCAACCTTTGGGTTGCGACCCCTTGGGGGGTCGAATGACCCTTTCATAGGGGTCGCCTAAGACCATCGGAAAATGCAGATATTGACATCACGATGCATCACAGTAGCAACATTTCACGGTTGGGGGTCACCACCCCATGAGGAACTGTATGCCAGGGTCGTGGCCTTAGGAAGGTGGGAACCACTGCCCCAGGCCTCCCCCAGCCTTGCTATCTTCCAGCGGAGAGGAGGGTCTAGAGTCCGCGCATGGATCCGCTGGGTCCTCTGCTCAGGATCACAGATTTAACGTTTCATTCATTCATTCATTCATTCATTCATGAGAAGTGGGTTACATTGCAGCTAATCAGCTATCCTTGCTAGCTATTATTACTGTCGTTGTTGTTGTTATTGTCACTGTCATCTTCATCATTCGGCCCTTGGTTTTACATTGCAGGAGAGAGACAAGCAGCTATTACATGCCTGGCCTTACATGGCTCACTCAGTGGGGACCCGGGGCCAGGCATTTTCCTGACTCCTGGTCCATGTTCTTTCCATGACTCGGAAGAGGTGGCCTTTGACCTCACCCTTCCCCTGTGTTCACACCCTTACAGATGTATCGGCATCACCCTCATCCTCATCCCCAATACCTACTCTCTAGCTATTTTATTTTATTTATTTACTTTTAAAAATATGTATTTTATTGATTTTTTTACAGAGAGGAAAGGAGAGAGGTAGAGAGTTAGAAACATTGATGAGAGACATCAATCAGCCGCCTCTTGCACGCCCCCCACTGAAGATGTGCCCACAAGCAAGGTACATGCCCCAGACCGGAATTGAACCCGGGACCTTCCAGCCCGCAGGCCGATGCTCTATCCCCTGAGCCAAACCGGTTTCGGCTATTCTTTAGCTATTTAAAAAAAACAGCTCATCTTACTTTGGTTGAATGGAAGCTTTATTTTAATTTTTATATATATCTAATGGGTCGAAGGTCTACAAAATAAAAACTCACTAAATTCACATTTTTGGCATCCTCCTTTCACCCGAGGATCTTTTTCCCATGATTTTGAGGGAGAGTGGGAGAGGGGGAGAGACAGAGAGAAACATCGATGGGAGAGGAACACATGGACTGGAAGATGAGTTGACTAGGGCCAGGCTATCCACTGGGCCAAACTGACCGGCCAGAGCAAAATCTCATCATTTCTTTTTTTATATATTTTGTTGATTTTTCACAGAGAGGGAGAGGGAGAGTCAGAAACATTGATGAGAGAGAGACATCGACCAGCCACCTACTGCACGCCCCCTATTGGGGAGGTGCCCACAACCAAGGTACATTCCCTTGACCGGAATCGAATCTGGGACCTTTCAGTCCGCAGGCCGACGCTCTATCCACTGAGCAACACTGGTTTCAGCAAAATCCCATCATTTCTAACTGGGAGACTAAGTGTCGGTCTCCAATGGGATTGAGTGACAGCTTGGAAAGGAAGACATTTCTCTTCCCCTCTTTGGGGCGTGACTCTAAGTTCCCACTCTCGAGGCCTTTGTCAGGGGCCGGGGAGAGCTGCCTGGGAAAGGCCGGACGGCGGTCCCTGGGGCTGCGTCCTCCCCGCGGAAACCCTGCTGATGACCGGCCTGCACTCCTCTCCCTGCCTCCCCGCCCTGTGGACGTGAGAACCTCCCTGTGCGGCCCTGGCCTGTGCCTCGGGGCCTGTGCCTCGGGGCGGGTCCCAGCGCCGGAGGAGAAACACAGGGAACGCCGGTCCGCATACCTGGGCTTCTTTCCCCCTGACTCACGGCCCAGCCTGCGGCCGGCTCATCGGGCGGGGCGGCTCTGGGTGAGGTGCAGCATACGCGGTGTCTCGCTGAAAGCTCTCCATCTCCAGCCTCTGCGTTTGAGTGAAAACAATGCAGCGTGTGCAAATATTGTTCTCCTCTCTCTCACGTTCACACGTGGCCCCGGGATGGAATTTCTGGGAAACCAGCCAGACAAACTATGCAACCACTTACAACAACCTACACATGTGTAGGGTCTGGATGGGCATGGCTCTCTGGCTCTGCTATTGGCTACAATAAGCTCAGGTACGTTAGTTCACCTGTAGCTCTGATTTATTTTATTTTATTTTATTTTTTTATTTTTTATTTTTATTTTTATTTTTATTTTTATTTTATTAATTTTTTATACATGTCTCCCCATGCCCCCCCTCCCTCCCAGGCATACCCCAACCCCCCCCAGTGTCTGTGTTCATTGGTTATGCTTATATGCATGCATACAAGTCCCTTGATTGATCTCCCATCTACCCCACCTAACTTTAATCTTCCTGCTATAATTTCAGTCTGTTTGAGGCTTTACTGCCTC
>PVJN01036706.1:0-21344 GCA_004026805.1 Lasiurus borealis | reverse complement strand
GCTGTTTCTAGATTTAAGGGAAGGCTGTTTCTAGATTTAAGGGAAGGCTGTTTCTAGATTTAAGGGAAGGCTGTTTCTAGATTTAAGGGAAGGCTGTTTCTAGATTTAAGGGAAGGCTGTTTCTAGATTTAAGGGAAGGCTGTTTCTAGATTTAAGGGAAGGCTGTTTCTAGATTTAAGGGAAGGCTGTTTCTAGATTTCTCGGGTGACCAGTGGAAGAACAGAGGGAGTGGAAAAAAACGTTCTTCACTATCTTGCATGCTTCTTATTTCTCCCCCGAATGAAGGCTTATCTCGGGGTCACAGGCCTGGAGTGCCAGTCTAAGCAAGTCAGAACCTGATGACCCTGCTGAGGCCTGGGTCAGAGCACCCTGGAAACTTAGGGGTCCCCTAAACATGTGACCGGATTTGCTTTGTGCTGTGTAATAGCTTCACTGTAAACTTTTGAGGGCGAAGCCGGGCCAGCGCGTTTGTTGTTGGTTTTTGTTTTGGAGAATGTTTATTGGAATATAATTGATACAATTCATTCATTTAAGATGTACATGTCAGTGGGGTTTAGTATATCCATAAGGCTATGCAACCATCCTCACCAGTTAATTTCAGGACATTTCCATCTCCCCCAAAAGAAACCTCCTCCCCTTTAGCAGTCAGTCCTCATGACCAGCCCCGGATAGTCCTTCATTTACTTTTTACCTCTAGGGCTCTTTGTATTCTAGACACTTAAAATAAATGGAAGCACACAATTTGTGGCTTTTGCATCGGGCTCATCCATGTTGTGCAGCATTTATCAGCACTTCATTCCTTATCATGGCAGAATAATTCCCCGCTGTGGCCTGGCACAGCCCTAGCTCTGCATTGTGCCTGGCACCTGGGAAGCATGCATGATGGTTTCTTAGGAAATAGTCAACTGACAATATTCTTCTTGATATTCCTCTGTTTGGGCAACCTAGTCATTAGAAAAATATAACATTTTAATTAAAAAATATATATTTTATTGATTTTTTTTATAGAGAGGAAGGGAGAGGGATAGAAAGTCAGAAATATCGATGAGAGAGAGAGAGAGACATCGATCAGCTGCCTCCTGCATGCCCCACACTGGAGATGTGCCCGCAACCAAGGTACATGCCCCCAACTGGAATCGAACCTGGGACCTTTCAGTCTGCAGGTCAATGCTCTATCCACTGAGCCAAACCAGTTCTGGCATAACATTTTAATTTTAGTCTCTATTCTTACTGCGAGTATTCCAAACTCAAGTGAACCAGATCGCTAACTTCCAGTCTCCTCCCATTCCAATGTATTCTCTGATCACTGACATGATTTAGCTTCATAAACAGTGACTTCACATAGTCAGACTCGTGTACAAAAACTCTTAGTGGCTTGAACATCGTATATATGGCTCCTGTTTTCATGGAGCTTATAGTCATTAGGCAAGTAATCACATGAGGAAATAAGTAATTGTAAATTATAGAACTTATCTATCTACTTAGATATAGATATAGGTATGTTTTAATATTTTTATTGACTAATTCTGTGCCATATGTGATCCGTTTCCATTAATTGATACTATCCCATATTGTTGCTCATATTTTTCCATTTCTTTGCATGCTTGGTAATTTTTTATTTGATGCCATGTATTCAGAATTCTACTTTATGGGGTGCTGGGTGTTTTTGTGTTTTTATCAATATAATTTAATTTTGTTCTAAGACGCAGTTGAGTAATTTGGAGACTCGCTTTGAACTGTTGTTAGGCAGAACTCAAAAAGCCTTTCGTCTAGGGCTAATTTTACTGCCCGACTGAAACAATGATGTTCTGTGCATTGTGTACTTTAAATACCCCGTGAATGATAAGGATTTCCTCTCTGGGTGGTGGGAAAGCATACTATTTCTGGCTGTATGTATATTTTAAAAGTTGTTCTGCTGCTCCTTTGGGTGTTTTTGTTCTTCACATACGTGCACTGATCTGTATTCAGCTGAAGACCTTCACATGTTAAGCTCTTGAGCTCTCTGCCTCACCCCCAGCCCCCACCCCATGCAGCTCTATATTGTCAGAGAATCTGTGACCTGTCTACATTGCAATAATGTACAATTCACTGCCAATCAGGACTCTTCCCACTACAAGCGACAGAAACCACACAGCTTGGCTTAAAAAGAATTGCAATTTGTTCATCTCATAGGGAAATGGCTGTTTTCATGCACAGGTTGATTCCGGAACGCACGTGATGCCACCAAGAATAAATTTCACTCTCTCTGTTGCTTGGGTCTTCTCTGTTAGCTTTAATTCTTTTTTTAAAAAAATATATATTTTATTGATTTTTTTACAGAGAGGAAGGGAGAGGGATAGAGAGTTAGAAACATCGATGAGAGAGAGACATTGATCAGCCGCCTCCTGCACACCCCCCTACTGGGGATGTGCCCACAACCAGGATACATGCCCTTGACCGGAATCGAACCTGGGATCTTTCAGTCCGCAGACCAACGCTCTATCCACTGAGCCAAATTGGTTTTGGCTGTTATCTTTAATTCTTAAATTTGTATGTGAGTCCCTGGTAGCTCCAAAAACTGAGCATGCCCACTTCTGACAGTTGTGGCAAAAGTGTCCTTGTTTACATCTGATTGGCTCTGAGGGGTCATGTGGCCAGGAGGATGTCCTGCTCTGATTGGCTAGGCCTGAGACACATGCCTCATCCCTGGAGCCAGCATAGAACTGCTTTTTAATGCCTCACCCTGGAAGGATACCAGTTATTTTTGCCCACATCTATTGGCCAGAACAATTTTCGTGGCTCCAACAAGTTTAAAGAAGACTGGGCGTGAGAGAGGAGCCAGTGGGAGATAGGGTGACCACTAACTTCCTGTCACCACCGTCTACATATCCATCATTTGGGAAATCCTTACCAAATTCTCATATTAAGTAAAATACCCTGTTTGTCTGAAACTTGCTCTAACATACTATAAAAAAGGTGGAGGACTGAAAGATAAAAGAAGATTGATAAGATGTGAAATTATTAAAGGTGGATAATGAATATAGAGGAGTTCATAATATTGTTAGACTTGTGTGACTCTGGAAATTTCCATTATAAAATGTTTTGAAAAAATAAAAGAAGAAACACTGACTCAGGGATCTCTTGTCGGGCCAGAGAACCATAAGGAAATGAAATGGGTGTTATTTTTAAGCCGTTAAGTTTTGGAATGGCTCGTTATAGAGCAATAGACAACAGATCAGATAGTGTTATAACCATAGGCCCTGGAGTCAATGGTTAAGACTTTAAAATGCGTTTTCTCTCTCCTTTAAAAAAAATTTTTTTTAAATCTCTAGGT
Organism: Lasiurus borealis; assembly: GCA_004026805.1. Taxonomy (NCBI): domain Eukaryota; kingdom Metazoa; phylum Chordata; class Mammalia; order Chiroptera; family Vespertilionidae; genus Lasiurus; species Lasiurus borealis. The sequence continues at coordinate 18,031 of PVJN01036706.1, read as the reverse complement.
TGCACATCTTAGAGATGTTCTTATCATTTGAGACTCAGATGTCTGAAAGTTAAAAAAAAACACCAAACTATATTTCCCTCCAAGGAGAACTTTATTCACTCAGCTTTGGTTTTATCTACTTTTATGACTTGCACTGGGATGTGATTTAATTTCGGGTTTGGAACAGAGTTTATATTGGCATTGGGGGAGTTTTCCTGAGAGATCAACTTTCAAGGAAACATATATTGAAATTCAAGGGGAAGTATGATCCAAACTAGCGTGATTTCCAAAACAGCAGAGTTCAGTCACCAGAGCACTAACCATCCCCAGCTGATGCGGATGATCTTTGCTTCTTCTGGGGTTCTCCCAAGACCCCTCTGAGGCAGGCGTCATATTACCAGTAGATGCTCAGGACGGACATGGTGAAAACAGGATTGCCTGGGAAAACTGTTGGCCTGTGCTAGTTTCTTACCATCCCAGTTAGGGCTGTGATGTTCTGCAGAATCACACCCAGAACCTACATTTTAATGAAGCAAAGCCTCCCTTTTGTCACCTTCAGAGGGTCAGGAGGAGAGAATCGCTCTTTCCCAACCGTTCTGTTGCGAGTCTCTCTGCTCGAAGAGAAGTTCGAAAGAGAAACTTGCGTTCCCCTGGAAGCTGTGTATGTGTCCCGAAGCAGCTGAAAGCTGTCGTGAATTCCTGAGCTACAGCAGTGGGTGTGAGCGGCATCGGGAATGATTTATTTGCTGAACTGCTGTTTGGAAAAAGCGAAGCTGCCTTTGCTACAGGCTCAATCTTGGCTGTGTGCTCCAGGCTCAGAAAATCATGCACTGAAAGGCATCACTTTGGGGAATGCCATATTTATCTTCAGATCGCTCAGTAGTACAGTGGTACCTCGAGATACGAGTGCCCTAACATAAGAGATTTTTGTGATACGATTTTTGCTTTGAAATACGAGCAATAGTTGAGATAGAGTAATCTTGAGGATCGGCCGGCTGCACACGACCCACCAGTTTACCTCGACTCGAGCATCTCATAGTTTCCCACGCCTCAAGGTTATGGAACGAATTAAACTTGTATCTCGAGGTACCTCTGTATATCTAGCTGAGTTTACAATCCAGAATCTTTGACCCTAGGTAATCATTTTCCAAATATATTTTAACTAAGAATAACTATTTTCCTCTGTTTCAAAAAGGCCATATTAATTTTTAAATACATTTTTTTTATTGATTTCAGAGAGAGGAAGAGAGAGAGAGGGAGAGAGAGAAACATCAACGATGAGAGAGAATCATTGATCGGCTGCCCCCTCCTGGTTATCAAGCCTGCAACCTGGGCATGTGCCCTTGACTGGAATTGAACCTGGGACCCTTCAGTCCCCAGGCGGACATTCTATCCACTGAGCCAAACCAAGGAGGGCTGAATTTATTTTTAAGTGAGGTAGTTCCCATCTTCTCTATTAAAAATACTTATGAATGAGAAGAAAACATTTACAGGAGAGAAGGCTCAGCGTGATGTGAGATGTTAAAGGGAAAAGACAGGCATCTTGTTCAAACCCGAAAGCCTGCTCACAGAGAGTAAGTGAAGCAGCAGGAAGTCTTTCAAGAGAAATCCAACAGGAGAAGCTGACCAGCTGTTTCTCCAGGTAGGGATCTGAACCCAGGGCTGTTGTGCATTTAGAAAACAATAAGGCACAATCTGGCTGGTGTGGCTCAGTGGTTGAGCATTGACCTATGAACCAGGAGGTCATGGTTCAATTCCCAATCTGAGCATATGCCTGGGTTGTGGGCTCAATCCCCAGTGGGGGGCAGCCGATCAATGATTCTCTTTCAGATGAAACATATCATTGATGTTTCTGTTTCTCTCTCCTCCCTTTCACTCTGAAATCAATAAAAATGTATTAAAAATAAATAATAAGCCACAGCCCCATCCTCAGGAACTTACAATCTACATAGGCACGGAAGGCATAATGCATTTGAAAAGATAAGAGCAATGCAACAGGCAGATAAAAATACAGGACATATGTGTGACACCACAATAGTACATGATAAATATAAAATGAGTGTATGGTGTATGCTACAGGAACTCAGATGGAGTGGAGATAGTTGGAGGCTGGGCCTGGGGGAAGATTATAAATGTTAGGCAGCTTGGGAAATATTTGGATCCTGAAGAATAATGGACACGATTTGGAAGAGCTGAGAGGAACGGGGGAGGTAATTCATTTTGGAGCAGGACAGAGAAATTGGTATATGGAATGAAGCAAGAAAGCAAATGCATGAAGACGTTTTAAAAAATACATATTTTTACTGATTTCAGAGAGGAAGGTAGAGGGAGGCAGATAGAAACATCAATGATGAAAAAGAATCATTGATTGGCTGCTTCCTGCACGCCCCCCACTGGGGATTGAGCCCGCAACCTGGGCATATGCCCTTGACTGGAATCAAACCCAGGACCCTTGAGTCTACAGACTGACACTCTATCCATTGAGCCATACTGGCTAGGGCTGCATGAACACATTTGAAGACAGTGGCAGAAGAGTGTCATGAGTAGAGTTAAGGTGTGTGTTGATGGTTGTTAGGGAATTAACTGAATTGGAGCCTATGGTGGCTCTGACAGGTCAAAGTGTTTGAGATACAGTCTCTTGATCTTATATAACTCTTTGGGTGCCTTCAAACACCTGTTAAAATGCCGCAAAGAATCAGGACTGTGCAGGTTCTTGATGAATGAACAGCAATTTTCAAAGAGTTATCAGCTGCAATAAGATCCATCGCTCTTTCCACCTGGGGACTGAAAAAAGTAATTGGAAGCTCAGCTGATCTATGGAATTTGGGTCAACTTGAGAACCTTTCTACTAAGATATGAATTTGGTTCCATAATCTAAATTTAGGTTTCTCTTAGACAAAACTGGTCATAAAGAAATTAAACACTACTATTCACCACACTCCCCCACCAAACACGATTGTGTGTGTGCAAATGTATACATGTGCACTCAAAATATTTAGCATTCAGAAGGCAATATAATACACGTATCCTATAAAATAAAATATGCTAAGTGTCCAGTTGCCTGGTGATCAGGTCATCCAATCAACCAATCAAACAGTAATATGCTAATGATATGCTAAGGCCACTCAACCGGTCACTATGATGCGCACTGACCACCAGGGGGCAGATGCTCCAACTGGTAGGTTAGCTTGCTGTTGGGTCTGGCCAATTGGGATTGAGCTAGATGGGCTGGACATGCCCTGGGGCCCTCCTGTGGCCTCTCTTCAGCTGGCCAACCTCCTGTGTTCCTCCCTGGCCCCAGTAGTGCACCAGTGGGGTCCCTCGGCCTGCACCTTCTTGCAACCTGGGACCTCTTGGGGAATGTCGAGGAGCTGGTTTTGGCCAGGCTGAGATACCCCTCTGGTGCACAAAATCATGCACCAGGCCTCTAGTCTATATATAATACACATACAACATATATGTTGCTTATTGAGTGATTTAAAATGAGGTGTCAATTCTTTATCAAATCAACTTTAATAATTTTCAAATAATTTGCTGGTAATCAGAAATGGTGATTATAACCTTTTGTTTGAAGTGACTGCCATCCAAAAAATAATGTCCTAAATTGAACCTTGATTTTATGAAAGAAACTGTTTCCAAATTACTTCACTGAATTATGGGCCATTATGTCCTCAGCACCCAGATGTTATGTGGCAGAAAAAGGCAATTGGAGTTTGGGGTTGGTGCACACTTGGGTGGTGTCAAGGCTTTCCAGGGGGCCTGGACCTGAAGATCCTGTGTTTGGGACTCAGTGACACTGTTGCCTTCCCTCTCCCCCACTACCCACCATAGGTGGCCCCCAGAGCAGGCAGCGGGAGGAGATGCATACACCTGCTTCCTCACGTGTGTAGCCAGTATGAACCTCACCATCACTAGGCTTGTGTTAAATGAAGTTGTATAAGAAGTGACTGGAGCCAAAACTGGTTTGGCTCAGTGGATAGAGCGTCGGCCTGCGGACTCAAGGGTCCCAGGTTTGATTCTGGTCAAGGGCATGTACCTTGGTTGTGGGCACATCCCCAGTAGGGGGCATGCAGGAGGCAGCTGATCTATTTCTCTCTCTCATTGATGTTTCTAACTCTCTATCCCTCTCTCTTCTTCTCTGTAAAAAAATCATTAAATATATTAAAAAAATAAAGAAGTGACTGTAGCAGGGCTTCTATATACTGAGCAAGGAGGGCTCCCACTTCTGCTTTGATTTAAAAAGGAAGGATCTCTACCTAAAACTGACTTCAGAAGAACTCTACCAACTAGAATAAGAGAGAACGCAGGCATAGACAGACCTCTATTTTCTTAAGAGTTGGCACAGATGTGAATATACGTACACACTTCTGGCTATAGAGAGAGTGACTTTGTCCCAGGAGAAGAGAATGCAGGCTGGACAAGCTTCAGATTTTAAAAGGGGTCACCTTCCCCCCAACCCCCAATTAGGAGACTATATTAGAAACTCAGTTATCCATAAGTGTGCTTAGAAAATGGAATATGGTTTGATGGTTGGAATATTTTGAAGTAACCCATCATCTTTATAAAACCCCAAGTGAAATATAATTTGGGGGAAGGTATTATTTTAAATAAATATTTGGATTAAGTGCACCCTTTTTGCTATAAATATTAAGGTCAGGTACCCTAGTAAATAGCTTCCACCTCAGCATTCTATAACCAGGAAGTCTATTACTATCTGGGTATATCAAATATTAATTTCCGAGTTAGCCAGCCAAGGATTGTGGCAGAGAGGTACAAGCCTGACAGTGATCCCCAAAGAAGGTTGTTAAAAGTGCAGTTCTCGGGTCCCGCCCCCGACACTCTGATTCAGCTGGAAAAGCTCCAGAATCTTCATTTTTAGCAAATGCCTGCAGCATTGTACTGCCCACGTGACTCTGCGCTATCTGTTAAGAAACACCAAATTAGGGCTTTGTTTCAGGAGATCCTAACTGCAGACCTTTTGAATGAAAGAGGGAGAGTTGAAGAGTGGAAGGCCGAGGGAAGATAATGATGGTGTTCTTGATATCTAACTCAAGACATGAAAACATCATTGAGTAGCTTCTCTTTTCCCAAGAGTTGCCCAAACATGCCAGCGTTCTCTAGAAGTTATGAAAAACAAGAAGCTTCTAAGGTTAGCTTCTCACAAATTTGTAGTTGGATGAGGACGGAGGTATTATGGCAGAGATAGCAGGCAGGGAGAGGGGTGGTTGTGGTTGAAATCCAGCTATTTTCTTTACCTCCAAAATTATTATCATTTCCAAATCAAATGAACAGGCTGCCAGTTTTGATTCTAGGTTATTAACCAAGTGGTTAAATTTAATAAAATCTCAGACTAATAGAGACAATTGGTGGCCAATGGGCAACTTTCTCATTAAGGTCTGACATTATATTTATTTGCATGACATGCTGATGTATTCAAAGTCAATTACGAAGCACACTAAGTGAATACCAAGCATGAGTCAGAAAAAATGAGCTAGATTTACATGTGGCAACATGGATGGGTCTTAAAAACAAAAGACTGAATGGAAGAGGTGGGGTACCGATGAGATAGAGAAATACCATTTATATATATAATAAACCTCCACAAAACACTGCTACCTATTTTATTTTATTTTTTTTATTATTTTTTAATATATTTTATTGATTTTTTTTCACAGAGAGGAAGGAAGAGGGATAGAGAGTTAGAAACATCAATGAGAGATATCAATCAGCCGCCTCCTGCATGCCCCCTACTGGGGATGTGCCCGTAATCAAAATACATGCTCTTGACCGGAATTGAACTTGTGACCTTTCAGTCCGCAGGCTGATGCTCTCTATCCATTGAGCCGACCGGTTTCAGCACTGCTACCTATTTTAAAGGCTGAACACACAACTACATACAAATATGAAAGGTGGAGAATGCATTAAACAAACTAAAGCGGATGTCTGTGTTAAAGGAAGGGAAAGTGAGATTGGAGGTGGAGGATAAAACGACACTTAAATAATCACGTATTTATGGGACATGGGCTCCAGTGTCCCTGCTGTGTGTTTAGTTATTTTTTTCATCATAATTGGTTACTACTCAAAATGCTCTGGAGGGAACTGAGGCAAGTTCTCAACTCAGGCCCAGAAAAGTCAGAGTGACTGTAGGAATCTCTTTCATGTCCTGCGTGATTCAGGGTTCCTGGTTCAGGGTTCAGGTTCTGGAGGAGGCCGCACACAAATGAAAAGAGAGGCATTAATTTGGCGATATTGGGGGACCAGGCAGGAGCCTTCTTCTAGTGGAAAGACTACCCCTTTCTCTGGCCTTTTTTTCTCCCTTTTATTAAGACTTTGGGACACACCCCTAGCCTTTAGGCAGGAAATTACAAGAACAGAAGTTTGCATCAAACAAACAGGTAGAGGCTGCTTCAGCAAACAATGTTTCAACTAAACAGTGAGTGATTAGCTCTGACCTTTCAGAGTAATGAAGGTTGAGCAGCCTTCTGGTCTCCTGTTCACATCTATTAGTTGAGACAATGTTTGGTTTCCAGCAAGTGACTAAGTGAAAACTTTTCCTTAGGATCACCTGGTGTTTGAAATGCGTTATCAGATAATCCATTTATGATGCATATATTGCTAATCTATCTTTTCCCCTTACATTTCCATGATCTGATCAATAATAGATCGTGCAATGATTTTTTTTACTCTTGGATTTATTAATGCCAGGCACTGACAGGCTATGTAGCCTGCTGGTCAAATTTGGCCCCCTGCTTGTTTTTGATGAATAAAGATTTGGAACACCGGAAGGCTCATTCCTGTACATATCATTTCTGGCTGTTTTCATACGACAGTGGCAGTGCTGAATAGTGTGGCAAAGACTATGTGGCCCTCAAAGCCTCCAATGGAGAAAGGGTGCTTACCCCAGCTCTAGGAAAAGGCATGGAAAGCTGGTATATCATTCCTAACAGAATAAATGACCAATAAATGTGAGTTTTCCAGTCCAATCTTCCTTTGCTTATATTTCTTCTACCTGGAACTCATTGACTCTCCAATCACTTACTCGTTTACCCACAGGCATTCACGATGTGGTGGGCACTGCTCTGGGCTCTGGGCCAGTAAAGATAACATATAGAGCTTCTGTCCTCATGGAGCGCATTTTCTACTGGGATGGGGGCAACAAAAGACAGGTGAACACGTAGATATAGAACATCTCATGCCGAAACCGGTTTGGCTCAGAGGATAGAGCATCGGTCTGCAGACTGAAAGGTCCCAGGTTGGATTCCAATTAAGGTCATGTACCTTGGTTGGGGGGAACATCCCCAGTAGAGGGCGTGCAAGAGGCAGCTGATTGATGTCTCTTTCTCATTGATGTTTCTATCTCTCTATCCCTCTCCCTTCCTCTCTGTAAAAAATCAATAAAATATATTTAAAAAAAATCTCATGATGAGGGTCATGCAGGTGAATAAAGCAGGGCACCGGAGTTTCCCTGTTTAACGCCTGCTCATCCTGCCAGGTCTTGCTCCTGCCCAGCTTCCTGCACGAGAACATCCTGGTCTCCACACGTGGTCTTTGCTTGTTTCCCTCCCTGTTAACTCACAGCTCTTGTACTTTCAAGGCATTTCTGTCATTCTGCTTTGGACTGGGGTTCTTTGTGGATGTGTTTCTTCTCAGAGGTAGGCTGTGAGGGCAGAATAACAAAGGCGATGTAGCAATGTTTGTTTCTGAACAGCCACTCACACAGTGCCTGAAACCGGCTATGAAATCCATCCATCCATTAAAGCCAAGTCTCGGCTCTCCTAATGGAGGTTTGCATACACAATAGTTGGCTGCCTCCCCCCAGAGCCTGCGTATTCCTGACTGGTGGCCATCTCTGTGGCGCATCACCACTTACACCGCTAAAAGGGAATTTCCCAGGAGCTAAGCTCCCTCAGGCATTAACTGCACCCACAGGCCCATTTAGGCCGCAGGTTTGATATTTTCTCTTGATAATAGAAATCAGATAGAAATCTTCTTCATTGGTTATTCCCCAAATTTCCCCCGGCAAGGAGGAAAAAAAACACACACCACCAAGAACCAAGTAAAAGGGAGGAAGGGAAGGAGTTGCGCAAGTAGTTAGCAAACAGATAATTAAATAAGGAATTCTTGGCTTTCCCTGGTTGTTCAACCAGACACCCTCCTCCTCCTCCCCCCTCCGTCCCCGCAGAGTTCACGGACTGGTCTGCTGGAGGAAAACAGGTTACTCTGTTGGAAAGAAACCAGCGTTGGCGATGCATTCATGGCGATCTCTCCCAGGAGTGGGCATGAATGGGGCTATTCATGAGAGGGCATTTGGGCAGGAAACGTGGGAGCCGTGGAGGACGGAGCCAGGCCGGCCCCCAGCGGAAGGGAAATCTGTCATCAGAACGAACCAGCAGCAGCTAGGTGAGGGAGCAGGCCCAGGGTGCTTGGCGAGGTGAGAGAGAAGGAAATGCAGAGTGGGGACCTGTCAGCGGTTTGTACGGCTCTTGGGGCAAAGCCACAGACCGAGCTGAGCCACGGATCATAAGGTCCTGTGTTACACACTCACCACGGAGCCCTCCAAGGTCAAGACCACTCTCTGTGACCCATGACCTAGAAGAGACGGATTTTGTTATTGTCGCAATGTCTTCAGCACCATCACCAATGCTCCCCACTATTTCCCAGCACTGGGAAGACAGCCAGCATCGAGGTCCTATAAAACCCAATTTACTATACAGTTCTCTAGATCAGTGGTTCTCAGCCTTTCTAAGGCCTCGACCCTTGCATCCAGTTCCTCATGTGGTGATGACCCCCAGCCATGAAATTTTGCTACTGTTATGCATCGTGATGTAAATATCTGCATTTTCCGATGGTCTTAGGCAACCCCTGTGAAAGGGTTGTTCGACCTCCAAAGGGGTCTTGACCCCATAGGTTGAGAACCGCTGCTCTAGATGCTCTTGGCTTCCGTCTCAGGATGCCCAAGTTCCTCTGAAATAGTCTGAACATTCCTCTCGACTGTGGGAGTGCTTATATGGCAGCAACATGGCAGAGCAGTCAACATGCTATGGAACATGGACAGGGTCACTCCTTCGCCCCTACTGCATGCCTTCCCTTTGAACTTGGGAAGGCTGCCTGGGTGACCAAGCTATTCCTATGGGGCTGCAACCATGTCCTGAACAAGTAGGCAAGGGCTTCCGGTCTCTTAGAATGCAGGCTGTGTTCTGGAGGAACAACCTATGTCTGGGACAAATTGGAGGCACCTGGGATAGGAGACGTGCCTGGGGTAAGAAGTATAGTGAGGGGTCAGGCAATGGGTTTGCTTGTCTTGTGGGTTTATACCCCCGTGTATTTAAAGTCCTGCCATTCGCTGAAACCGGTTTGGCTCAGTGGATAGAGCGTCAGCCTGCGGACCGAAAGGTCCCAGGTTCGATTCCGGTCAAGGGCATGTTCCTTGGTTGCAGGCACATCCCCAGTAGGGGGCGTGCAGGAGGCAGCTGATCGATGTCTCTCTCTCATCGATGTTTCTAACTCTCTATCCTTCTCCCGTCCTCTCTGTAAGATATCAATAAAATATATTAAAAAAATACATACTTATAAATTGAGGCTGATTCTATTCCCAGGGTCCTGTGTCCCCATTTCTATTAAAGTCTAAGTTGCCCAGCTGAGCCAGTATGAAAAGCAAAGTGATCTTTGTCAGGTAAAGACAATCTATAGATATCGCTGGTGAATTTGTGGCTATGATGACAAACATGGTGACATTTTCCCTGTATTTACCATATAAGTGCATTTGTATAATAACATCAATATTACTTACATATTAATGGTTGTCATTTATTGAGCACTTACTATGTGCCTGACACTATGCTCAGCACGTTGAAAACAATGTGACCTTTATAATTGCACTGTGAGGTAAGTACTAATATCACCCCCATTTTACAGATGAGAAAACTGAGGCTTAAGGTAAGGAACTTTACAGACTCAGAGCTAGCAAGAGACAGAATCTGCAAACCTAATAGCAGAACCCAAGCTCTTGGCCTCCGCGTTTTAATTGCTCCAGTTCACACAGCTAAACAGTGAAGGAATGGCCGCTAAACCCAGGCAGCCCGACTCAAAGACCTCCCTCTTTCTCAGCACACTCTGCTTATGTTTTCGTCTGTGTTGACACATACAGTGGTACCTCGAGATACGAGTTTAATTCGTTCCATAACCTTGAGGCATGGGAAACTATGAGATGCTTGAGGCGAGGTAAACTGGTGGGTCGTGTGCAGCCGGCCGATCCGAGAGATTACTCCTATCTCAAATGTTGCTCGTATTTCAAAGCAAATCTCTCGCTCGACGCTTCGTATCTCAAAAATCTCGTATGTTAGGGCGCTCGTACCTCGAGGTACCGCTGTATTTTCACCAGATATGCTGAATGGAGTGGCACCTCTTATTCTTTTTGAGGGCAGGGGGAAGTCAGGAGACCCCAGAGCCCATGGCTTAGAGCTGTGGACTCGCCGGTGTAGACCAGTTGTATACACTTAAGTGAGGGTGAGACTCTGGGTTATATTCAGATGTGGAAACAGTCGGAGGCGCTTTTTAAAATTCACACTTACTGTAAACAACTGTGGCAAGGAGACTGCAATCCTCTCTTTTTCAAAAGTCACATTGGCCTTTTGAAGACGGTGTGTAACAATGGACTCAACTCTTGAGTAGAAAAAAGTACATACAATTGATGGAGTGAGGTCATTGTCAATGGTGTATTTTTCTAAAACAATCAACTTCTTAACTTTAAGTGTAATTTATGAAAAGTTACAGGCTGCCTCCTATGACTTTCCAAGGTTATCTAAAATGTTGCTTATTTCAGGCCGATGTAGACCTGATGTATGCTAGAAGAATGTAACAGTAAGACACTGCTCATCTCTCTTTACATTGAACGTCAGGAAACACTCAGAGATGATTTCTCACTGGTGATAAAAGTTAGAAAGAGCCAAGTGCAGTCTTCCTGGAAACATCTTCTCCCATGTGACTGGCCAGCCGCTAAGTTTTCTGTTGAGCTAACAAAGAGAAGGGGCTTACAGCAACCTATTTGGAATGAAGGAATACGAGATTCAAGTGACTTGCTTCATCGTTTTCATTTAATATAAGCAAAGTGAGTCCATTTTCTGATGTAATAGTTTCCACTCCCAAAGAGATGACATTATCACTCCATTTCCACAGCACTATCCAGGAGTTTATTTAATTCATGACTTGATTTGCATCTACAATTTTGCAAAATTAATGACAAAGTGGACTCCGGGAAAGATGACGAGGTGGGGTTCTTTAGATTCTGAATTCGGGCTCTGCCCTCCACCCCTGCTTCTCTCTGTCCTGTTTTGAAGCCTGTGGGAGGCATGCTGAGGGCTTCGAGGTAGCTGTGCATGTGGTAGTCATTAGTTCAGCACATGGATTTGGCTGCCTGCCAGATATATGGTTGATTGCATTTCCTGTCTTTCTTGGAATTCGGTGGGGGCATGTGACCGGTTCTGGCCAATGAGTTACATTTGTGTGTGTGTGTGTGTGTGACTTCTCAGAGCATTGTGCTGACAGTGTGCACCCCTCAGAGCTTCCTTTCCCTCAGCCATGCACCATCCATGCGCTGTAATAGCTGCTCTGTTAGCCTGATTTCTAAAAGGAGAGTGTCATGAAAATGCTGACCCAACAGGTTATATAACATGAGCAAGAAATCATGTTGATTGTTTGATTGTTTTAAATCCCTGAGATCTGGGCATTGCTTATTACTAGGACATACACTGAGTGGGCAGATGATTATGATCTCTGAACGCATAATAATCTGGCCACTCAGTGTATATTCTATATAATAAAAGGCTAATATGCAGATTGTCCCCTAGATCGGGAGTTCGAACAATAGGCAGGCCGGCAAACCGCCCATGTCCCCTCCCCCTGGCCAGGCTGGCCAGACCCCACCCATGCATGAATGCATACACCAGGCCTCTAATACACACACACACACACACACACACACACACACACACATGCACACATATGCACGTTGAGTGGCCAGATTATTATGCATTCAGAGATCATAATCATCTGGCCACTCAGTGTAAGTTAGCCTATCATGAGGTCAATGTTATCAGCTAGAATACTGCATGAAACAGTCAAGCCCAAGAATCACCAAGACAGTCCAGAGGAATAATAAGGTGGAGGAATGGGTAGCCTTTTCTTACATATTAAGCTTTATTATAAACTTACAGAAATAGTTCAGTATCATTAATATAAATAAAATGGCCAATGAATGAAAAATGAGAGTTCAGAAGCAGATCCACGCATTTTGGGGAACTGTATATTTGACATAGTAATATTACAAATCACTAAGTAAAAACAGAATAGTCTAGAAGTGGTGCTTTTTTCCTATGGAGGGAAAAAATGAGTTTAGTTTCCTCTCTCACACAAAAATCAATTCCCAAAAGTATTAAAGGCTTACACACGAAAGGTAGAAATTTCAAACTTTATTGGGAGCTTCGAGGTGTGAAAGAATTCTTAAAAGAGATGCAAAGATTGGTAAATTAGATTACATTAAAATTAAAAAGTCAAAAGCCTCCATAAAAAGATAAGGCACACACAGCAATGCATCTAATTTGTAAAAATTATATTTCAGAAAATAAAAAATAACCAAATAATAACTTAGTTTATATGCAAAAGATCAGAGTCAGTTTATAGAAGAGGAAACACAAATGACAAATAGATATAAGAATAGACATATCATTAGTTGTCAGAGGATGCAAATTAGGCACGCATAAAAACTCAGCAAAAAAAAGTCTGCCAATACTGAGTGTAGGTGAGGATGTGGGATCTCAGCACTCCTTACTGGAGTGTAAGTTGGTACAGCTACTTTGGGAAGGGAGAAGGAGAGAGATATATAAACATCAATGATGAGAGAGAATCATTGATCGACTGCGTGTCGCATGAAGGATTAAGCCCGCTACCCGGGCATGTGCCTGATTGGGAATCAAACTATGACCTCTTAGTTCACAGGTTGGCACTCAACCACTAAACCACACTGGCCAGGCAAGAATATTTTTCTACTGATTTTTAGAGAGAGTGGAAGGGAGAGGGAGAGACACACAGACAGAAACATCCATGTGAGAGAGAGACATGGATTGGTTGCATCCCACATGTGCCCTGATCAGGGCGGGAGCCTGCAATTGAGGTCTGTGCTCTAGACCAGAATCAAACCCAGGATCCTTCAGTCCATGGGCTGGTGCTCTATCCACTAAGCCAAACTGGCTGGGCAGAACAATTTCATCATGCCAAAAAAAAAATATATATATATATATATATATGTCCCTGTCTGCATTATCAGTTACTCTTTATCTCCTCTGCCCCTGGCCCGAAGCAACCACTAATATACTTTCTGTCTCTATAGAGTTACCTACTCTAGGTTTTTCACATAAATGAAATTGACAATGTATGGCCTTTTTCACTGAGTATAATGATTTCAGTCCATGACCTGTCATTGTAGCAGGCAGTTATATTTTTGTCTCATGGATTTCCCCCGGTCTCCAATGTCCCTGGGGCAACAACTGGAGAAACAGGTCAGCCCTGCCAGTGCTTCTCTGCTGCTACACAATGTCTCATTTGAAAGCTGGTCCTGCTGGTTCAGTAGACCCTCCTGGCCCATGGAAGGATGCCTTGGTCCCCCCAGATTCTGTCTGTAGTGGGGGACAGGCTTGATCTCCAGGCCCTTTTATTGTTGATCGCATGTCGCGCTCAATCATTGCTTTCTCAGTGCAGGTGTCGTGGTGTTAGAGGTGCTTCTAGCTTGAGGCTGGACCAGAGCTTCAGAATCTTCTGTTGGAATAGCAATCTGATTGGTGAATTTACTTTTGGGGTCCTTGGGGGTCTCCATTGGCCCGCAGAACGTAGATCAGACAGCTTGAGTCTACTCTAATTGACCTTCCCCACTTTGAATTTTAGGGAGCACGTATTGGAGTCTTTGTTCCTTCCCTCTTAGAAGCCTTGAGAAAAATCATTCAACTTGGTATACATTCCCCTGGCACTGTTCTATGCTTCAGAGGCCTGCCTTTGTTAGAACATTAAATAAATATGTTATGTTATGCACATTTCTAGAGCAATAAGTGCCTGTCAGATAAGGGAGACCCCTTGAAATGTTTCCTGGACTAAGGAAGACCCTTTTTGAGGTGACTGGTTGTATCCAACGAGGCAAAGAAGGGGAGCATGGTGTTGGCACCATTACACAATGCCAGGGTTTGCATCTGATCACGTCTTTTCATTTAAAAAATATTTTCATTGATTTCAGAGAGGAAGGGAGAGGGATAGAGAGAACATCAATGATGAGGGAGAATCATTGATCAGTTGCCTCCTACCTGCCCCCTACGGGGGATCCAGCCTGCCACACAAGCATGTGCCCTGACTGGGAATCAAACTGTGACCTCCTGATTCACAGGTTGACGCTCAACCACTGAGCCACAACATCTGGACTCTTCATTGTTTTAAAGATCTGTTTCACTGGTCAGTGCCCTTCGTAGTCTTCAGATATGTCTCCTTGAACTTCAGAGTTGTGTTTGTGCTTTGAGTGACAATCTGGATTTGGAAGTTGGCTCATGCACATTCTTTTTTCCTACCTTTCAGTTACACGCTTGTGTTTCCTTTTCAAAAAGATGGATTGTCTTGTCTTTTCTTGAGAGAGAAGGACAGAGTTGACATTCTCTGTGTTCCACCAAATTCTCTTTCTTTTTAAAAAAATATTTTTATTGATTTCAGAGAGAGGAAGGGAGAAGAGAGAGATAGAAATGCCAATGATGAGGGAGAATCATTGATCGGCTGCCTCCTGCCCACCCCCAATTTGGTATGAAGCCCTCAACCCAGGCATGTGCCCTTGACTGGAATCAAATCTGGGACCCTTCAGGCCACAGGCTGATGCTCTATCCACTGAGCCAAACCAGCGAGGGCAAATCTCTCTTTCTTGGATACAGTGGAGAACAAGTAATTGAAAAGGTTAAAGATAATTTGCAAAGATAAAGTATAGAGTGGTTTGAAAGAGATTCCGTTACCCTGAGTGCACCTACAGACCACGCTGCTGAGTTCCTACTGACTGTGGTGAGCACGTCAGGGTGCCGGTGGCAATGCTGAAAGCACTGCTTGCAGAAATTCAAGGTCACGAACAGGGAGCTTTGTCTGCACTGAAGTGTACCAGCAGGACGCATCACACATTCAGCAGTTTTAAGCCCGGAGTCACCTGTATTAGAACTGAGCGATGGGTATTTGCAAAGGGAGGTGTATCATACTCATTTCCTTGAAATTTTTCCTTCTAGTTCCCTGTACGCCGCATCTACGTTGATGATGACGAGTCTTAGCCCATCTGTGAGAGCAAAGAGAAGCCAGGTGAGTGGAATGGCGAGAAATGCCTTATTTTTCTTTAGGAGGAGAGTAGATTTTCCACGTGTGTGATTTATGGTTTATCATCAAGACGGCTAGGCCCAAACCCACCTCTGCTTTCTGGTGAAGATTGAGAAAGAGCCCAAGGCAAACGAGGCAGATTTCACGAGGCAGGACTTGCACCGTGGGACTCTGCCAGGCTGCCAGGGTGAGGGGAGCACGGAGCAGACAGGAAGCGGGGTGGGGCCTGTTTCGCCCACGCCTGAGCCCCTTCTTCATGCCAAGTGCAGTGCCAGGTCCTCCCCGCCTGTGGGGGGGGGGGCATGGGAAAGAAAAACTGTATCCTTCTATTCACAATTTTTACTGGCTCACAATTGTGGCTGAACTATTGCTACAGACCCAACAGCTTGAAAGAAAATAGGAGTGAAAATGAGGACAATCCAAAGGGCTGTAGGAATAGCCTCAGCGAGTTTTTTCTTAAAGATAAGAGCGGAAGTGACCAAAAAAAATCACCAGGAAAATGGCAAACCAGAGCAAACTTTAGCCAGGTGTGACCGATATTCTGAGATGACATGTATCCCTCTTCTGAATTATTAAAGGGCATTTCTCACGACTTTATTTGTTGGGAAGGGTCAACTCTCCCCGGAGGGTCTGCCATGGAATACAAATGTGTGTGGCTGTCTCCTAAGGAATGTACGCTTAACCACATTGCTGTGATTATTGCGAAAGTTTACATAATTTTGGTTAAGATTTCCCATTCATTTGTTATAAGTTCAAGAAGAAAATTCAGTTTATTAGAAAAAGGTACAGGATTTGAATGAATGCACCTCCATTTTCCCGTACACACGGTGAGGATGAACTCACTGTTTATGACACTGTTAACTTCTTTCTGTTTGGCAAGAATTCACTTGCTCGTGGAAGGCAGAAATGCCCCATATTTTGGTGTTTCTGCCTATGCCCCCTTAAGCAGAACAAATCAGCGATTCAGATTAATTTCTCACCGCACCGTGAAGTTTGTTTTGTGGTCTCAGATGTCATTGTTTCTGGTCTTCACAAGCCACTGAGAGAAAGATCACACAATCACTAATGGAGTTATCTCCTGAAAGGATGCTTAGACAGGTTAAACCTGGGTCCAGGGAACATGGAGGGGTCAGAGCCAGGGACCAAGCTGGGACCTGTCTGCCCTCATTGCCCAGCTCTCTCCCCGGGCCCTGCTGCCTCCTGAGAGCTTGCCCATGCTTCCTGGCGTGGGGAGGAGGTGGAAGAATTAGGCTGGTGTTTAGAAGGAAACGGGAATGACAGGTAGAGAGAAAGGCGGGGGCCATGGAACCTTTGAGACCTGTCCCTTATGAGACAGTGGCTAGACCTGGCTAAAGTTGATTCACTTCCCTAAGCTCTCTATTTTAGAACTGTAAAATGGAGAAAGACAAAAAAGAATTCTACCTACCTAATGTGGTCCTTATGAAGATTATGGGAAACTAGAGGCCTGGTACATGAAATTCGTGCACTGAAGGGAAAAGGGATTCCTCAGCTCGGCATGTGTCCTCTTAGAGTCTGGGAGCCCTTGTTCCTTTGCTCCTTACCACCCGCCTACTCACTGCTCCTTGCTGCTTGGCTTGCTGCTCCTTACACTGTCGTGGAGGCAGGAGAGGCTCCCGCCACTGCAGCTGTGCTTGCCAGCTGTTACCCCGGCTTCTGGCTGAGTGGCACTCCCCCTGTGGGAGCACACTGACCACCAGGGGGCAGCTCTTGCATTGAGCGTCAGTACACATCATAGCGACTGGTCATTCTGGTCATTCTGGCATAAGGTTGCTTGGGCTTTTATTATATAGATAATGCACATACAGTGCTTAGCACAATGAATGTTAGTACTGACCACTGTTAGAGCTAAGTCAGAGAGGGCCTTCTTTCTCTTCCATGTGACCTGGGTTTCTCTGTTGATATTTAGGCCCATTTATTACTGCCTGGGGGCTAATTGTGGAACCACTTCCCTGTCCTGGTTTCCTCTCGGTCTATCTGTCAGGCTAATTACCATTTTTTAAAATAGATTTTATTGATTTTTTACAGAGAGGAAGGAGGAGGGATAGAGAGAGCCAGAAACATTGGATGAGAGAGAGATATTGATCAGCTGCCTCCTGCACACCCCCTACTGGGGATGTGCCTGCAACCAAGGTACATGCCCTTGACCAGAATTAAACCTGGGAACCTTTAGTCTGCAGGCCGACGCTCTATCCACTGAGCCAAACCGGTCAGGGCTAATTATTTTTTATTTTTATTTTTTTAATATATTTTATTGATTTTTCAGAGAGGAAGGGAGAGTGACAGAGAGCTAGAAACAATGATGAGAGAGAGACATCCATCAGCTGCCTCCTGCATGCCCCCTACTGGAGATGTGCCCGCAACCAAGGTACGTGCCCTTGACCGGAATAGAACCTGGAACCTTTCAGTTCGCAGGCCGATGCTATATCCACTGAGCCAAACTGGTTTCGACTAATTATTTTTTAATGGCTCACCTTACCTTGACTACACCTGCTTGAGACATGTAAATAACTTAAATCTTCACGAAAATATTTTGAGAACATTGTCACGGGTGTAATGGTGTTAAGATACTGAAGGTATTGCAATACACGAGGAGCTGGGGCCAAGGGAGATGCTTTTTGCTCTTTCCATTACTGGAAATCTAATAACATCGTTA